>QKZZ01002435.1:0-16545 GCA_003521265.1 Cetradonia linearis
GCGGGCTGGTAGACACGTCTGAGGTACTGAGGCAACAAGATGTTCAGGAAAGCCGAATAAGTGCTACCGACGACTATAACTTCGGTTCTGTTGTATCTCGCCTTCCTATTTTGCTTGACTAATTCCTCACTAGCTAAAATTCCTAACACAGTTTCTCATTTGTAAAGCCACAATTCAACAAATACATCACGATCGAGAACGGAATTGTCTATACATATTGATCAGCCAACATTGGGCTTTAGAAGGTTGAGCCAGTGCCCTCAAATACTTCGAGATCCTCGATTAAAGACCTCACGGTGTTAATGTTGGAAAAGACTGACTACTACAATACCGCTCTTTGAGGATCGGCCGTGTTTTTGGTGCAGTGGTATTTCCTACAGTTTAGAAACTCGGCTTCCTGGAATTCCTCGTTGTCGAAACTCACATCCCTCTTACCAAATGGACAATCCAAACATCTGTGGACAACGTCACCATACCTCCTTCGATTCTCATCATGAATGTTTCTCGACAGTCGGCGAGCCCTCCTCTGTCTAGTGATGGACCCATCCGGATGGACCTCATCTGGCCTCTACTATCTGCCATTGTTTTTCCAAAACAGAGCTCTATAAGGGCAACGCCGAGAGCGAAGAGAATTTCACTGCGAATCTGACTTGCCCTGGTATGAAAAGCCTCCGAATCAGTGCCTTGCTCTTCTTCCGCTGAAGAGAGCCCCTGAGACAGGTATGGGTGTTCCAGCCATGGCTTCGACCTGACACCAGATTTTTCCATATAGTGAAAAAATATATCACAGCTTCTCCATTTCGTTTTCAACCACGAAGACTTTTCAAGCTGAAAAACGTTTGATGCGAGTGTTGCCGCAATTTTCAACCAGTCCCTTCGTGCCAGCAAGAGCTCCGGAGAGTGTGTCAGAGGGCGACTCAAAAGACGATCGAGCGATGTTGTGTGTATGTCGATGTTCTCGCACTCGTTGACGCCATAAAGGTAATGCTTAATACCGCCCTCGTCGGTGAGGTATCCTGTCGTTCGATCGATAAAGTGAGTTTGATATAAAGTCGTACAAATGTCTATCATCGGCGCCTAAGTGGTCATAGCTGATGAAGAAGCCGAAGGCCTCGGAGTGTGCTGCCTGGACAGCTTCGGTCTTACACTATGCAGCCTGTAAAGGTCTGCCCTTCTTGTTTGCAGCAGAGTGGGCCTTTTCCGATCTTCAACCCAGTCAGCACAGGTACTTGCAAGTCGTATCAAGCAGTGTTCTAAGTTCATCGGACCTTGGTTAAAGTGAATACGGACTACAAGACAAATTCGGTTGGCAATCACAACCGACTGCGTTCGGTTGATCCACAGCGAGCTCTAAGGCTCCATCTCGATCTCAAGCCAATTCGAATGACGCTGTGCAGCCTTCTCTCCGTGATACTTGCAAATCAAGACTCGAAATCTGTAGTTCGACTTGGGGTCGTCGGATGGGTAAGGCCTTGTCTCTCATTGCAGGCTGGCCGAATGATATCTGCTGCAGTCGAATCTCCCAGTCTTGCTGACCATCTCCACGCAATACAAGCTTCTAGCATGTTTCCCTATAGCTTTCAGCTTTGTGATAGGGTAGCGTCTTAGTGGACATTCTTGCCATTCAAATTCCAGTGCACGAGCTTGACGAGTGAGCTCTTGAAGCGTTTTGTTCGCTTCATCAATTTTTCTTAGCAGCTCACTGTATACCTTTCTGATAGTGCCTTCTTTTAATCGTCGATACTCTCGTTCGACGAAAATATAGTCTTTTCTGATCAGCTAGAACCCCTCGTTAGCTCTCGTGTCCCTAAATTCTGCCAATAGTCTCACGCCGTTTCGTAGCTATCAATCCCAACTCCTCACTCAATCACTCCATACATTCATTGTGATTGCGACCAGATTTTGCGCAATAAGTTATTCGAGACCGAAAGAATTGGTGTAATCCGCAATCTTGTTCTTACACTGACTTGAAACTACGGTTTAACAAGGCTCAGAAATTCTGTCGTAAAAGTAAGTTTATCGAATATCGAGGGTATCAAAAGAACTCAAAAGATGGAGTCTTCACTTTCGACAACATTTGTGTTGGAAATATCACTGCACCAAAAACACGGCCGCTTCTCAGTGAGCGGTATTGTAGTAGTTATTCTTTTCCAACAATTTGCCCTGCGCGATAAACCCTTTAAAGAGATGCTCTTGAATATTCACAATCAACAGGCTGAGCACACAGAAATAATATATCACCCCTGCGTATGGGAAGATGAAATGGGCCTACTGAGACTCTGGGCTGCGGATGTTGGAGCTCACCAGACAGGCCAGTAAGCATTAGACTTTGGGCTGCGAGACTCCTCCCACGTAAGGGATCCAATCATCAGTCTTCTGCGAGATCTGATATTGGGGCCTCGAGCATGGTACAAACACGTAATACTGGATTTACAGCCCTATGTCTGCACAACATTGACTTGCTCAGCACCACACCCTTCATATTCAAGAAGACGTGACTGGGTCCGGCATCTAAAAGAAATCCACCCCACGGAGTGGACTGGTGCGTCTGCTCATTTGGCACCAGCGACCCTAATTGAAACGTCGACGTGGGTGATTAGCGCACTTTGCCCACGCTGTAAGCAGGGATTCAACACCGGAAAGCATTTTGTGCGTCACATAGCCTAATATTTACGATAGCTGGCTTTATCTGTGCTGTCGAAAGAACACAGCGAGAATGGCGAAAGCAATAAGACCAGGGTTGACCAACCCGACTATATCGCGCTTGCCCGTGACCCGCACGATACGCGCAACCCTGAGAGACAGATCCGTTCTTACTAGCATCCTACCTATACTCCAGTCATGAACCGTCCCGACAGCTATAATCTACGTAATTACCGAATCAGAAGAGGAGGCCTAGGCCATGAGCCAGCACCTAGGCAAGGTCGTCCCAGATTGAATGATTTCTTTGTCGAGGGCAGTAGGATTCATCGTGAAGTCATGCAAAGAGAGATTGTAAACTGCTCCTCGAGGTGATTATCGCAGGAGGAAATAAATGCCGAAGAGACCCCTCACGACGTATCACTCCTGTTAAAGAGGCTTGGAAGACGTTAAAACACCGAACATTCCTTGAAGACCGCCCCGGGTTTTGACCCTGCGCCCGCAGTTTCATCTGGGAGACGCATGGGATCATCTGATTCCAGAGCGTCCCAGGCGGGAAGCAACACCTTGATGGCAAGGGTGTGCATTGGTACTCTAACACGGCCTACAAAAGGGCAGAAGAACCAGTCAGGAGGGCGAGTAATTCAGGAAGGAGAAGCGCGAAGGAAACGGCTCTGTATGAGCTCGCTGCCGTCGCTGACAACGGCAGTTTGGTGGATTGTTCGAGGCATTGGATAATAAAATGAGAGGAAACCCCCCCTGTACTTAGCCTCTTTTATGTGTTCATATACATCAACGGACTAGTTTTTCGTATACCTAGTCGCAGTTCGGTCGAAGCGCTCGTCTTGTCGGCAAAGCACGCTTTCACCCAGTTACGCGTCCGCTCTCCAACCCTATTTGGACCTCGTAGCCTAATCCCCACGAAAGAAAACACAATTGTGATAGAAGCTGCCGGTGACTCTTCCGACCCTTTGCATTTTCCTACTATTTTAGACGAAATTTTAACGAACAGGCCATTTGCCGCCATCGTATTAAATGTAAGAAGCTGAGAATAATATAGTACTATCTGATTGATAGTAGTCGAGATATATAGTCCGAGACCCACACTCAATCCTCAAGTAACCTTTACCAAAAAAGCAAAGATCAGATTCTGGCTCTTGCGTATGAAGGAGCGTGATCTCATGATGAATGCATTCTGAACGGGAGATGCGATGCAGATTAGTACTGTATTATGATCGAAGAGGTTTCAATCGAAGGTTTTGGGAGATTCGACAATATCGCTTCTAGCGGGGAGAAGAACAGCTATTTAAGTGGGTGAAACAATCCAGAGGCGGGTAATTTTGATGGGTAAAATAATGACGAGACTGGGAGTAGACATATTGGGTGAAGGAGTACGAGTGAGGGGTTGGTGGGTTGAGGGAGGAGGACGAGGAGGTTGATGCGCGAGGCTTGCAAAGCGCGGGAGAATGATCGAAGAGGCTTCATGGGAGAGGAGTCTTTGTAGAGGAAAGCGGAGTAGATTTGTAATGGCACATAAGGTTTGGGAATGAGATGGGATTGCGAAGGACGGTAGTTTGTAGACGAGGTGTTGATTCATAATGGGGCAAGCACAAGACTTTTCATGCCATTGAGATGCTCCAGTAAAATATCAGTCGTATCTTGCACCATTTTAGGCATGCATGATCAGCAGTTTGCTTAAGTATAATAAAGTAGACGAACACTTTGCAAGCGGTTGGCTCTCTAATGCAGGCTTCGATAGTTGCTGAATGACTTCAACGGTTGTGGGTTGATATTTGAGCGGTAGTCAGGGTTAGCGCTTGCCCAGTCCTATGATAATTACGTGAGCTCCGTATCAGAATTTACCGTCGATAGCTGTGCGGGCGGTGTACTTTCTGTAGCTGGGCGACGCAGACGTTTTTGAAGCTTATACTCATCTAGTGACCTATGAATCGGTTCTATGCAACGTAGAGAGATTGTATATGTAGATGAATGCAGTGACTAGGCATAATATAGCACTCATGCTAGCCGACCCTCTAACAGCTTCTCATCGAGGCAGTGGACATCAGAGGTCCTTCTGGAAGCCAACATACCCTCCTAAAGGATAGCAGATATAAATATCGAGACGTTTGAGTATAATATCTGCCCTTTGGGCGTCATTGCATCCTCAATCCAGATCAGAGAGGACGCCAAGACCTGGCCGCCGAGTCCTTCGGAGTCCCTCGAGGACAGGCAGGACCAAGAGCTCAGTACGCTTCATCCCATTGTCAAAGACAACGAAAAAGGTGGCACTCGAACCCAAATTCTTGATCGGGGTGTCAAACGACCAACTTCAGGCTTCTCGTCTTCGAAGCTGAGAGCATAAGCCAGCCAAAGCACCCTGCATTGCACCCAGTGCCAGAGTGACGGTCCGAAGATCATCTTCTTGTTCAGAGATAGAGAGACATTCAAACAGACATCAAGCTCTGCAATCGAGCTCCAGACAGCTGTATTTCTCCCTCTTCGCCGAAGCTGGTAGGAGACATTGACACCCAAGACCAGCACCCCCGCAACCCAGTATATTGATAGCTCTTCAAAAGTATCAAAGAATGCCGTATGTATTCCAGTCCTGCCATTTATCCAATTTATCATAACTAATCGCTATATTGCGCACCAGCAATATTAACGAGCCCCCTCATCTGACAGACGCGGCCCTCAACAGGCTCGCTGACCCGCCCAAGTCCCAACTATATGCTTGGCTCGAGAAGCCCGAGACTCATGAGCAACTCGCAGTTGGACAGGACACATTGCGCTCCATCAAGTTGACAGAGAAACTCTTGGAGGATGGTGGGAATTGAATAAGGCGTGTGTGAGGACGACCTATAGGTAACGAAGGCACGGAGGTGGACTGATATTATAATACGTCGTTGACTTTTTCAATATTTTTGGGAGACAGGAGCCTAAGGTTAGATGGATGATCAGCATTAACGGGGCACTGAGACACTCATTACCATTCTCAATATTCAACAGTTGTTGCTACCACGATAAGAGAGATTCTTCTTGCAATATTTAAGGCCTTTGGGAGGAAAGCTGCCGTGGGACAATGTGACATTGCACGATGATTTGATAGCACCACCATCGACTGGTGGGACTGTGTCCGGGTAGACAAAAATTCCTGCGCTAAATATCGACCAGATATTGGGTTGATTTTAGGGTGACCAGCATTTGTGTGATGGCGAGACGTTGTACGGTGGGATTCAGTTTTCATTTACCACTTTCCACCGGTTCGAGGTGTGAGTGTGAGTTGCATATATTGTGGTGTTTCCTTGTTGAGACTCTTGGATCGATAACGCGGAGTACATGTTTCGATCATTCGTTATGTCTCTCTCTGTTGCTCAGTCTACTTTTTGCGTGTTTGTTAGCTGGTACGTTCGATGGATCATATTCAATGGTCCCCTTGCGACTATGCGCAAAGGAAGTGGAACTTGGGTGAAGGAGAGTCAAATCAAGAGTCAAATTATAGGTTGGAATGTGTTCAGAGGTATTCAGAGTGTTATCTCTCGCCGATGATGGAAGTCCTTGTAGAAGACGTTGCCGATGACACTCGGGAGTAGCGTTGCAGTATGGTGGCCACAAGTTTAAGAAAGGGGGGTTGTTTGTCTGCTGCCTCTCCCTTGACCAATGGCAGTGCTCCTTTATGGCAGGGGTGTTTTGTACGTCATTGGTCCACCAGGTTCTGCATGGCGCTACCTGATAGCGTCGAACATAGTGGGAATGAGCCTACGCTAGCGAGGAGCATAATCACCACTGATAGGTCTGCCCACTAGTGTGCGTTGCGACGAAGATGCCCATCGTAGGGCTGAGACCCGATCCTGCAGCCATTAGAGCCCTTGAAGGCGTGGGTCCGTGATACCGTCCAATCAGCATCGAGCGGCCACATTCTCGAATGAAAAAAAGAACCCCCAGGACAGCCACTGCACCCGGTAAGCGGGTTGATTTGAATCTACTTCCCCGGTGCTTGCCTAGTTCTGGATTTAGTTATATTAGTCTTGATTCCGAATGGCAATGGGTAGCTGATACGGCGGAATGGGCTCGCTTAAGCCATTCGTCGGTGAAGCGATTGGCTCCCGTATGCCCAGGACCAGAAGTCTTGATTTGCGCTAGCGGTGTCAGGATGCCAAGAGCTTAGTCCTATAGCTAATGTCCGATGTTGCACAATTGCCATAGTGAAGATAGTATACTGCAAGGAACACTAAAAGGACATCAACAAGAAATACTCCGTAATGCAGTAACAGTAGCAGTTAACGAGCGATTATTCATACATAATATCTTCTCACTAAGCTTCGGTACAAATTCTTGACCGAAAATAGAGCTTTTAAATGTGAGTTCGTTATCCAGTAAGACCAGCTAGTCATTTAGCGCGGGTCGGCATAGCGGGCCCGCAGAAGCCTTTACGGTCACGAAATTGCCAGAACAGCCAAGAACTTCGCTTCGCGGCCAAACACACCATTCCATCCACTTCAATTCAGCCACTATCATCTGGAAAGCCATCAAAATTATTCCTCGCTCTGCGCATTGTCTCTAACGTATCCCAACCTTTCAATATGCTCTCTTCCAGTCTACTGAGTCATAGCTGGAGCTCTCGCAATAGCTAGAGCTGGTAGGAGTGTCGTTGCGAACTTGTGACGAATGCTCGACTAGTAGTGGTTGAAATGTACGGGAACGCAGCGGAAAGGTAGAAGAAGTCATGGCAGATTCGCCTCGGAGCACCTCGACTGGAAAGGAGAAACGAGCAGTGAAGATGGCGTTGAAGCTGGTGATGCTGCGTATATGTCACAGTGTCACCATAACGCGCTAGCAAGATGCTGAATCAAGAACCAGTCTACAGAAGCTTCCCTTTGCAGTCAGCAGACGACGAGAACACGCTAAGCATTAAGGGCGAGCATCGACAATGTAAGTGATGGAAATGACTATGACATGAAAATTTCACGCTAAGCGACGCATTTCTCTTTCTATCCCATGCAGCCGAGCATGCCTATCATAATCCATTGTTCCTCGTCTTTCTATCCTTCTGACTTATCTAGCTTATGCCATCGGTCTTCTTATCCAGTGGTTTTACCCCATCTTCTCATCGATGTCACGGAGGAACTTCTCCATCTCGAAGGTGGATTGCGCCGACTTTCCTTGCACAGCTAACTGCTCATGTGTCTGTGGCTTCTCAAGCCAGTCTTGTAGCTGTATCTTCGTGGTCCCGGTGAGGCTGGACAGTGTGCCTGTCTCTAGACGCGGGGTGAGGTGGTTATTCCTGAAGAACATAGCAGTTGTCAGCATAGCTTGGCAAGATGCATGACACTGTTTAACACTTACGGCATAGCTGAGACCTTCCCTTTGAAGATCTTCGAATGACGTGCGGGGTAAAATTGTCAGCGCAGACTTCTAGCTTGCGTCTTCGCTAGGATTATCAGGTTTGAAGGTCGTTGACGAGGTTGACGTCTAGAGCACTCGAGTGAACCGCCCGGCTGGTCTTCGCAAGTGACTGATGGAGATACAGAACACTGATTTGCGATGCTACTGCGAGGTGAGGTCCAGCAGTTCTTCCAGACAGCTGTTTCTGTCTGCAAGTTTAAATCAACGTCTTCGAGCGATCAGGCTGATTAGAGGTGTAGACGCACTGTCTCAACGTTCACTGGCTCGTCGTGTTATGCCCGCGAGAAGATCTACTTTTCATTACTCGGGTCATCTATTGACAACATTATAGGGTTGCTCTCATGCTTATTAGTAATCGCGGAACCCCGATCGCGTGCTATATTCAATTCCAGTCACAATGACTGATGTTGTCTGATTTTACATGCTACAAGAGATCATCGGCTCTACCTTCAGAGACAAAGCATTGTACAACCTGTCGTGTGCTAGGGTAATTGTCGCAAAAGAAGAGAACAGCTCATGTACCTCTGCTGCGGAAAGCGATACCCCTGCTGCGGAGAGCGAATCGGTCATGGTCATGATGATATCCAATATTACGCTATACCCCGTCCTTAAGTAGATTGGGCCAGATCTCGATGAAACTAATCAAAGCGACAATTTTCAGGTTTGGAATAATAAGAGAGTATGCATATCCGTCAATATGTACAGCGAACGGACATGTAACAGCGAAACAATGGAGTAGGTTGCTAATTGGGTTCACCAGATACAACGGCAATCATTCCGGCCCTATCACATGGTCAAAAGAAGGATCAAAGTGCTTTCATTGATTGATTGAAAGATCTTGTGAAGCTCAAAGGGTTTACAATTTCCTCTAAATTCTAAAAGTTTTACGCTAAAGGATCAGCCCTAAAACTTTCAGATCACTCCAATTATCCGTTCAACCTCAACCAACTGTGCTTTCAATTCCGACTCTGATGGCCGAGACGGCTTTTGACCCACGGCCAATCCTTTATGGGTCTCGAGGTGGTTGTACCATTCTTCAAGTTGTGAGCGTGGTGCGTTCCAAAGCGATTGGAGGTTTTGAGCTGTGAGAGGTAACCTAAGGAAGATATGGCAAATTATATGGGGTACTAATGGCATAATTGATGTACCTATGGCACGGCACCGGTGGCCCTGCCGAAGTGACACGGGGCCCAAGATGGGCAACACCATGTAGCCGAGGATTGTTCAACCGCGGTTATTGAAAAGCTTCGAGACAGCGTCTAGATACAGAATCAACCTGCGAGAATCTCTGCCCTGCTCGAAGAATCAGCCTTCAGTGGTCCCATCCACCCGCTATATGCATCCTATTCCCCTTCTCGGGGCAAATTTGAGCCTCCAAGGACTTCCGTGGCATAGCGGGTGAGTCCGTCCATCTTAGTTCCCCAATTCATTGTCGTCGCCTCAGTTTTTGAAGTCTTACAAGCATAACGTGATTTGGCTAGATGTTGGAAATGCGGAGAGTCCTACGATGATGCTAAAGATAGTCGCGTGAGGGTCCTGTGGGGAACCATGCTTACCATCGTTACGCTCATTTGTCCCCGCATGGAGCCTCCGTCCGCCTTGCTCTGGCCCTAGGGACGGTCCAACGCTCCGGCTGCGGGGTCTAATCGTTAGTCGTTGGGGGATAAAGTCCTCTATCTAACTATTTCTGTCACCACGTTCTTCAGCAAGTGCTTGTAGTGAGGGTGCAATCTCTCGGAGGCTCTAGTAGCGTGTCCTACATTAGAGGAGCTTCAGAGAATTTGATTTCTTGCTCTCTATGGCTACATCATTCGGCTATGTGACACAAAGATACAGTCAAAGAGCCCGGACATTCAAAAAAGAACAACCACGTATACCAGTGTGGAGAGGGAACATCCAGAGGAAAGGTGATTCTCTAGCTCAGCTATTTAAATCATCAAGACCGAACAAAAGATCCAGTGCCCCTTTATTTGTGCAACTCAAAGCCGGAATCTACAAGACCAACACCATCATATCTGAAACAGCCCCTTTTTCACTCAATCACATCATCATCTTCCTCCCTCCTCCTCTTCCTAGATTCTCGTCGCGACAGCCGTAGCGGCGCGGGATGGATGTTTCTCCTGCACGTGTCTGTTTAGATTATCCTTCCGGCTGAAGTTGGACCCGCATCCTTTCATATGACACAGAAATGCTGGACCATTACCGTGGACCTTGGCAGAGCGTAGATGGCGTCGTGGATTCGTGGCATCGTATGTTGGCTGGAAAGTTGCGGGGCAGTGGGGACACCTGATCCTGCTAAGGGGGGCTGGTGCTGATGTGGGCGATGGAGACGATGGTGTTGTTGGTGGTGCTGGTGTGAACGGATGTCTTACTCTGGTGGTGAAGCTTGTCGTGGAGTTGGGCGATATAGATGATGGTGGTGATGGTGAAAATGACAACGTTGAGGGTACCACGATGATTTCCGTTGGGGAGGCGGGCGAGACAGGTGAACCGGACGAGAGCGAGGGTATTCCGATTAAGCTTGTTGTGGATGTAGGCGATATAGGCGAGGTAGATGTGTCTGAGGGTGTCACTATGGGCGAAACGAGTGAGCTAGCGTCCGGGTTTGTCTGGGAAGAGTTTGCATGAGAGCTGGTAGATGATTTGGATGAGGATCTATTGGGAAAGGTGTTAGAGGTGGAATCGTGCGCCATGACGGTAGCAAATCTCACATCGGAGCTGGCATCTGTATCTGTCTGAGCTGAAGTTGTGTGAGAGCTAGTAGGTGATGTGGAAGGGGAGGAGTCGGGATAGAGTCCATGGGGCAGATACTCTGTTTTGAGAGCGGCAAATGTACTGATGTCGGGCCATGGCCTCGCGAAGGGTGACATGAGCAGTGTCCGATTATCGATTTCCCGGGAGATCGCTTGGATTTTGTTAAATGCGGTGGCAGAGTACGGGTCGCGCCAGGATGAGTTGGGTTCCTGCACAGCGAGGTCGCAGTAGGTGGTGACGGCTTAATGATATCTCTCAAACATCTGAGGCGATCGTGAACAATGCTAGTATATGTTAGTAAAAGCGCGTCAGGCTTGTGGAGTGTTGATGAAGTGCTGCTTACTTTAGCCCTCGACTTTAGTGCGATTTCGACTTCACGCGGACTGCGTAGGAGCCCGCTGGCTACTTGACGCTGGGCATCCTCGGTGACCTTTTGGAAGATTTCGATGCCGGGATGCTGGTGAAGAGGTTTCGTGAGATATTTCACCATCTATTTGATGCCTGGTTCATGTGCCGTGGTATGCTCAGCCAATGCACCATGTGTGGAGTTCCTGTTCCGTTCAGTGATGCTCGCATACTCTAAGTCCTTTAGCCTTAAGTCAGTCGTGAAGGGACGCTGGGCGTAGTAGGGTTGACTCACCGTCGAGATATCGTGAACAGTCTGTTATGATCCATGCCTTCTTGAGGATGGTTAGTAAAGATCGCGTGTCAGAGACATCGTCAAGCTCGTCTGAGTAAGCCGCCGAGAATCCCTGTTGGCATGATAGTCGATTAATCACTCTAAGGAAGAGTTGTCGTTCGCCTTCGCTAGTCAACGCCTGGCGCCATCGGAGCATATGATTGAAGAAGTTTTCCATAAGATATCTTTCATAATGCGATATGTAAGCACAAGTACAATCAAGGACCATGAGTGCGAAGATCTCCTCGAAGGTTCTTGGAATGACATCGACGAAGCAACGGTGCAATGCAACAATCCCCTTCTCGAAAAGCGTCTTGGTAGACAGTATAGGACACTAGGCTAGGAGGTCTAGCTCAAGAGCGAGTCTCTATCTCCATTCGACATTCATCGGGAAGAATGCGTTGCGGAGATCTTGGACTGGTGTGGCTGTCGGGACGAACGTACTGTCGATGGGAGAGATGGTATGGTTGACGGGCTCTAGTGTGGTATTGCTTGAGCCAGTGGTAGGCAAGTCTTCCTGGATCTCCTGGAGGCTTACAGACAGCTTTGAGGTATCTAGGGTTGATGTACGACTTAATGGCCGGAATATCAAACCCCATCGGCTAGGAGCATGCGAAGTCGAAACAGTGCTGTCGACGAACGCTTTCCTCGGAGCTGGCAACAGTTGCTCGGAGTTAGAGTTTGATTCATTCCGCAGGGTGAAGTCAGGGGATGAGAGTTCAGGCAACGCTATGTCTTTCGAGCTGAAGAGTTCAAATCGCTGGACATGAGATTCGGGCAATTCATTCACTGAATCCGATGCATATTTGTCTTCTGAAGGATAGGACAGAATTGAAGTACCATCCTTCTCGCTTATAGCAGATGCACCTTCCAGCTCGCTTTTGGCATATGCACCCTCCATCTCTTGCTTCTGGCCGAGACCAAAAGGCAAGCCGGAAAAGTCCCCAGTGCTCGATGACGGGAACGATGGCATGTCACCAGCCCTTATAGTATTTTTTCGCCCAAAGTTTTTGAAGAAAGCCTTGATCTTTGAGCCTGTTCGTTTGACTGTAGGTCTTGGTATGGGTCCACGCCAATGTCCTCCCATGAAGCGTTCGGGACAAGTACAATGCGGGCACCAATACCAAGCATCGGAGAGGTATTTGCAATCAGCCACATGTACTACTAAAGAGCCAAGGTTTTTGAAGGTGTTGGCGCGGCACCAAAGCATTAGGCACATGAGCTTTTCTTTTGAGGAGATGTCTGGACATTGAAAACGTATGTTTGCGATCCATTCCTGGAATGCAGCGAGGCACTGGCGTCGTGGAAGACCGCCGTAGGTATTCTTGCTATATTCGTTCTGGGATCTATGTTTTAGCCTACACAAGGTCGTCAGCAATAATTAGTGATGATGAGGAACAAGTTCCTACGCGCAAGGGGTGCTGTGAGCAGATGCGGAATGGGAGTGTTCACCCATGTCGACGAGCAAAAAGGGAGTGACGAAGGGAAGACAATAGAGCAACAGGAGAAAGCAGGCTTGCTCGAGATAATCAACGTCGAAATTGAAGCGGACTGCAGCAGTCTGCAGAATGCTTATCAGCAGCCGGGAAGAGCACGACAAGAGACATCAATCATCGATGCTTGTTATTGCCAGATCAAGCGGGACACCTAGAAACGACGCCTCCGGAGGACTCAGGTCAGAGGGCGAGACGCATCGATAAGTCAAAATTGAAATGTGCAACTGGATGAGAATTCTACATCAACGCTCGCTTTGAAACAATCCAGAGCAAGCCACATCACAGTCTATCGCCGTCGCATTGGACAAACGCTGAGCTAGACCTTAGCGGAGGACTCAAAGTGATAAGCTGGCAGCACAACTAATGCACAATCCGTGGATCGGTTTAAGAAATTTCTTCCCTTGCTTTGCATGGCCTGTATCGATTGGTCAATTGCGGGAGGACTTCTTCTAGAGAACTTGGGTCGCTTCGTCTCATATGCTATCCCCACGTTTGGCTTCAATACCCCTGACTCCCATCCAATCCCGCCCAATTGGAGGTGATATTAGGAAAGAGGGTCGGTGAGAGTCGGTCAAGTTAACGAAGAGCAAGTAGGAAGGAGGGTGTAATGGTGCGTCGTCATACCACCTGACTTGATGCAGGCCAAAAATCGTGATATCGGAAACATTATGCACCTCCAAAAATACTTTATACCTGAAATTCATAAAGATAATTGGTCCGCGCAATATGGGTCTAACCTATGGTTGTGTGCAGCACTATTAGTAACCATTTATCTGTCAGCAGTCAGAAGCCCGCATCACTTGAAAGGAACCTCACAACAGCAGAAGAGGGGGATATAGGCGGGGGCAAGAAAATGTGCTCGAGAAAGGAATGTATCGTAATTCTATACTTCGGGGATGAAGATACGATGCCAGGATGCTATATATATGGAGACCGTGCCCATCATGACCGCCGAGCCTATTCATTCTAAATATTTGAAAATGTCCAAGGCCATTGCCCATATGCCAAACAATCCTTATCAGCAGCAACACCCTACCGTTCTCCAAAGCAAGTCGCTGACAGAAGATTTCGAACAACTACTGACATCATGAACGAGGCCGTAGTTCAATTGGAATAATACTACCCCGTCGAATCCTCTCCATGCTTCTTGGTAATGTGTCGGTCTCGATTCGATGGGCGCGTGAATATCATTTCGCATTCTGGGCAGGGACCTGGTTGCCCATGTTTCTCACACGTGTCGATCCACGCTTGTTTTGCGATACTTTGGTTTCGCTGCAGCAGAGATTGTATCGCCACACTCAGGACATATCCCCGAAGAAGGATAACTAGCGGTAGTGGGAAAGGGCCAGGTGCTCTGAAGAGGAATCTGTGGCTCAATGTTGAAAGAGACGGGCATCATGGTGGGAGGAATTTGTAGACTACTGAATGGACAAACAGGTTGATCGGAGAAGGCGGAAGTTCGATATGCCGAAAAAGGTTCAGAGCCGCGTAGTCCAAGTAGAGGTTGGTTCCGATTTATGGCACCAAGTGTTTGAAGCATCTCTCCAGTTGAGGATCTGTGCGCTTTTGGTTCCTCAAACTGACCCCTACTGTCACCATCTCCAAATTGAGACATCTTGTTTTCAATTTCAGCGGGCCTCGTATCGTGAAGGATGAGAGTCGTAGGATCAGGCTCCGGAAGTTTGTTGCTAGGGTCATTGAAATGAGTGCCGATACCGCTCAAAGAGTTCGAAGGAGTTTGCTCAGTTGCGCAGCTCTCTTCTACTTCGATTTCTATGGGCCAATTGAGTATCTCCTCCGGATCTAGCAAAGTGAAAACTTCTTCGCGGCTTTCTCCTTGAATATGCGAGTAGTCACTCCATACTTCTATATACGATGTTGTCAGCGACATTCTGACAGACGTGTGGTTGGCTTAGTAGGTGGGTTGTACCCATGGTTTAGGTCATGGCGTCAATTTTCGGCACCACTGGTAATCAATTAGAGTCTCGACCAGGTGATGAAGAATCATCAGGACTCACTGTCTTGCTCGTTCATCCGACATATTATCCTCCCTACCACTATTCAACAAAAGCGATTCCACCATCCACAGAGTTCGGTAAGAACTTACAGACGAGACAGTGGGCAGCTAGTGGAGATAACTTAGGGAGGGGATGGAGGTGCTAAATAAATGCTTCCTTGCAACAAGCCAGAGGACTTGAAGCTATCGCGCGAATGCAGTATGGCGCATGTAGCAACACGTGGATAGCTGCCCATGAATGGTTGCTTACATGTACCTGGGCCATCTCGAGAAACCCAATTGCCTTTAAAGAGTACTGCATTGGGCCGGAGTGATATTCGGGCACGGCTGTCTGTGAAGCATCCACGCTAGATGGCTATCAGTGAAATAGGGGGATTACCAAGATGAACGCAATGCCACAGGTACACGAAACAGAGTGTAGTGCATGGTAGTCGTAGCCGACTGGCCTCATGTTAATGTGCATCCATCACCCACAAGGGGTTTGATTGCAGCAAAAGCAAGATCCATATTCCGAGAGTCCACGAATCTTCGTATTCTTACAGTATAGTCTCCCCAAGTGCATGTATAGAAGTCGTTCCATAAGGGAAATCTTATCGAATTTTTCCACGTATAAAGGTCGCCCCAAAAAGTAGACTGTAGTCTTAGTTGTATTCTGTCCCACTCGTACTCGCAATTCCGACTTTTGTTCCAGTGATTCGATTGTATGCTAACCTGGAACAAAGTATGTAGTATTGATAATACCCTAGAACGCGTCCAAAGACGTAAATATTAACCTCGAAGTTCGACAGGTGTATGAAATGGCATGCTTACCGAAGTACTTAGATAGCAGTTGCAAAATTCTCTAGCGATCCTGACCCAAATTTGAAAAAACATCAACATTCTTTCCATCAGCTTCTGGAGCCCAAAAAAAACACTGTATATGAGTATGTGTGAGTTATGATGGCCCGTAGGCAATCAAGTTCTAATAAGAAGCAACAATCGCAATGTTCTCATTCAACAAATCAGATCAATATTGTTGCCCTGCTTTCGGCTTGATGGTCTGGTGGGGGTGTCAGTGGTAGCCGGGCAAGATTACGTATGATGCTACTGTGATCAGGCACATCTTTTTGGTTGAGCTGTGTAGTGGAAGTGCTTCAACCAGAGTACAGTTACTGGCCCCCCAGGGGCCAGTAACTGTACTCCGGTTGGTTAGCCTTAGCATGGATTTAATTACATAAGCCTCAACTTTATCTGCTGCTTCAATGATGCCTTCAGATAATATCTGCCTGCAGGAAGCTTTAAATGTGTTCTTGTTACGGACCAGATGTCTTCGGAGCTATTAGCCCTCGAAGCTCCTTTTTGCCCAACGCCCGTAATAACTACCAGATCCTTTCAGGCTTGGCGGAACGAGAGGTACATCGGGTACCTTGAAGCATAATGGGTGATCCTAATTTATAACATCAGCATCATTCATTAGTTTCTCCTACCTACCCCCATCTATACATACACATATAGATTCTTCTGCTTCGCCCCAGGTCTCCTGTTGCAATGCTGCAAAGCGATCGAAAATGATGATG
>QKZZ01002437.1:0-12356 GCA_003521265.1 Cetradonia linearis
CAGGCTACCTTTTTAGGTGGGTGATCATAAGAGGTTCTGTGGCCTAAAAGATATTTTAGAGGGCCATTGCATCTGGACAATAATACTGAAGATTTAATTATTTAGCATAAACCCATTGTAATAATGTTATATCCATATATGGGTTTTACAGAGCTTCAATTTTCTATATATTTGATGGTAGGTAATAGATGTTCAATCGCTTGCTGCCAAGAAGTCGCAAGAGTTTTGCAACTACCTAGGTCGGTTGGCTGCGGAAACTGACTAAGGTTTGGGCAACGAGCTTACATAGCAGCTGCCTTTGCACGCATGACACGATGGTGCCTGGCGACAGTTTTGAATGAATAGCATTCAGTCCTCGGCACAGCCCGGTCCAAATAACCACATGGAATGTGAGATGCTGTCCTATTGAAATCGAAGTCGACTTCGTTGACAGAGCAGACAGCGTTCTCTTGTATCTTCGCGATGCTAACGTCCTACAACGTTTACCGCGTCTCGTATGTGGGTATGCCCTGAGACCACCATGCCATCTTTGTTGAAGAGCGCGATGATCTATCAGGACACATATATCAGGTTATTGGCACGATTCAAGGCGGAATGTCTTTTAATGACAAAGCTGCAAAGAAGCCGGCATCATTCCAGAGTAAAACTAAAATTGGAAACGTGACGGCTGTGAACAATCGGCGCATCAGAAATCTGCCAGGACGTTGCTCCGCCGAAGAAGCAGTTTGAAGGGCCTCATCGATTGTATCCCCACGAACCTCTCCGCCGTTGTCAGGAGTGGTGTGCAGAGGTTGTCCAAGCTTTGGTCAGGGCGCAAGTCATCCAACAGTAATCTGGGAGAATGATGCTGTTTGTCGGCAATACCATGTAAAGGTCAAAAGCCCATTGTCCACAGATGGTCGAAATGGCTCGAGGAAAAGTTTCCCTGTTACACTCCTCAGTGTGCGTGCCCTAACAGTAGGGGAGCACGGTTTAATATTGTAGCCGTGGCAGGAACATTTATGCTGTTGAATTCGCGGATAAAGTTTTCGCTCGCCTTAGGTACTCATCTTTGGTAATTCACGTGTCGGTATCTCGACTTAGCTACTAGCCGAAACTACTTTAGCCGGTGCGCTAGAGAAAAGTCTTCTTCCACTTTTCTCTCGTTGCTTTACCTAGCATTGTTGCATCTCCGAAATTTAATAGATACTTCAGCAACTACCTTGGACAATTAGCTCAGTCACGACATGGGTATAAATTACCACAGCCCAGCAGAGTGTGGATTGCCATCGACACCACGTCGGTGGAGAGCTGACCGTAAATTCCTTCCTTTGGAAATTTACGGCAAGGACCATGATTTAGAAACCATTGGATGGCAAGCTGGATACTCGACAGCGGTAGCATGTCCGCGCCCAGAATACAATTGTGCGGATTGCGGCAGTCCCTCTGTTCATGTTGGTGCCATCATCATTGCTGTTGATGGCACCTGTAGATCAACACCCACAGTCTGGGGACCCTCAGCCATTGGTGTTTATTTTGCGAAGAATTCACCGTGGAATATTGTCAGACGCCGGAACAAACCAATGGCTACTAGTCAGACATCGGAACTACAAGCTTGTATGGCTGCACTTGATATGGCCATGATAATCAAGAAGGAAAGCTTAGAAGAGGATTTAAGCCAAGTCATCATCAAGGCTCACTCCGATTATGTCTTCAAAGGTATGACTGGATGGACTGCCAAGTGGGCCAAGAATGGTTGGCTGAATGCCAAGGGTATACCTGTTGCCAATGGAGAATTATTTCAACAGGTTGAGAAGAAGATCATTGAGCTTAATAAAGTTGGCGTGGAAGTATTATTTTGGCAGGTAACGAAGGCTCAGAATCAGGAGGCTGATGCCCTCGCAAATTCTATCTTCGAAAAAGTCCGAAGGCCTTAGCATAATCCGGTATATGCTTACAACAATCGGGCACAGGCCCAATGATACGGCACAAGTCCAATGATAGGGTAGAGACTTGACCGGCCATGGAAACTCAAGGTCAACTGAATGAGGTTCGCTCGAATCCTCAAGGCATCAAAATGTGGGCTATTACAATTGTCTCGTCAGAGACGATTGTAAATGTGAAGTCCATGAATTCGCACAATCATGATGATAATTGCACGGAATAGCATCAATCAGAGGTGCTTTCTCAATGGTCATCACAACTGTTGAATAGCAGAGACGAACAATCGCTTATGTCTCCTAAGCCTTACTGTATGGCTTTCGGCCTAATAATTGCAGTGCGATGTATAAGACACGCTGCTGCTTCAACATATTGGGTTTCCAGGTTTCGCACATGGCTGAAAGCCCCACATCGCACTCGCTAGGGCTTGCTGGTCTTCGGATGCAGGCCGGAGATTTCTCCAACAAGATGTCACCATGGAAGATTTATGCTATCCCCTTTTCTCAGCCTGTTCTCTATCACTGCCTAGCATTTGGCAACTTTTGCTTTAGGGTGTGTTACGAGTGTGCTCAGAGTCGCCCATCAGGATCGTACCCCATCAAATCAAGGAACCACTTCACATCCAGCCTGTTTACCGCCTTCTTGTGCGCTTCCGCGAACGAACCTTACGCATTGGCGGACAGCTCGAACTGGACCTTTAATTCAGTGACCTTTGCCGCATCGCTCGCGCTCATGTTTTTCAGCTGCTCCTTCAAGGTCTTATGTTTCGAATTCGCAAAAGAGTGTCTTTGCCAAGTCTGTCCGCGTATCCCAGAAACATTTCCGCCTTTGGACGAATGAATCCTCGAGACCAAGCTCTCCGACCCCCTTGGAGTGTTTCCAGATGAAAAGACGAGAGGTTTCAGATTATCGAGCATGAGCCTAGCTGTTGCCTGAAACTTGGAGACCGAGGCGGTGTCGAGCACTGTAAGCGGATTGGATTCCTGGCGGACAGTCGTAGGGAGAGACTTACGGCCAGTGTCATCGTGGAAGGGCACGCTGACAATATATTCTAGAGTGATAGTGGATATGATGAGCCCATAGCCTGTAGACAGTGTTCTTCATCGGTTCGCAGCCGATGTGATGAGTTGTGTGCAGATCGAAAGAGTCAAAAAGAAAGTGATTAGCACTAAGAAGAATCCTCCTGCCTTATGTTACCGATTTCGTGATACGCATACACTTTGTTCAAAAGGTGATGAACTCAAAGTTGTTGAGAATTCCTAACGCCTATCTGTCGCTGAAAACTCTCCAAGGAAAATATGCTTAGAAATAGTATTGCTCGATAGAGATCAAAAGCTCGACCTGGGGGTAGACTTTCCAGCGTTGCACGGTATTAATGTATGTATCATCCTTCAAGGTTATGACCCAGGCACTTATATTAGCCGTCCACGGAAATCTTTTTATTCGATTGATCAACATAAAACTTAAGATGTCAAGAGAAGAAACCTTTCTAATGACGTAGAAGCGGACTTTAGACTACGAGGGTTGTGACAGATACTGCATATATCCCGGACTCTACATGTATATACACTTATAATCGTTTAGCCCAAATGGAACAGCGTCGCCCAAATACTACCATTGAAATGTATGTTATTCATGATTTTATTGGGCGGCCCCGAACAAGGTGTTAGGATCCCCTGCGGGCACGGGATCTAGGGCAACCGTTGCCGGGAGATCTCCTGTGGGGCATCACCAACGAACTTCTGGGCCGCCTTTCGTTAACTCAACGCCTTCACCCAATTGGAGATGGCTCCTCAAGTAAGTCTACTTAGGGTATGAAAATTAAGACATACCATTGATGATTACGTAGTTCAACATACAGCCATCGCTTGACACGGTGCAAGAAGTGCTTGCAGCATCTAAGAGCTCTCCCAATCCACCAAATCTCGTCCCAATATGCGCGACTATACCTGCCGATATTCTCACTCCTACACTAGCATACCTCAAGATCTCGGCTAAGTAAATATGGCGAGTGGAGGTGCTACCGGTCCTCGCTCATGATCTGCAGATCCAATGCCCAACATTCCTTCCTCTTCGAAAGCGCAGCAAGCTCAGAGAGTATCGGCCGGTACAGCTTCCTAGGAGCAAGTAAGTCAGAGAAGAAGTTGCATTGGTGCTCATCCAGCTCACATTCAAGCCAGATCCAAGGAAAATCTTGAAGACAGGTCCAGGCCATGGACCAGAGACCGACCCTCTACCAATACTCGAGGCAGAGCTTGCACAGTACCGAGAAGCAGTCATTCCCGGGCTCATACTACCCCCACTTACTGGAGGAGCCATTGGCTACGTTGGCTATGACTGCGTTCGATATTTTGAGCCAAAGACAGCTCGAAAGATGAAAGATGTGCTTCACGTCCCAGAATCTTTCTTCATGCTCTTCGATACAATCATTGCTTTCGATCACTTCTTCCAAGTCGTCAAGATCATAACATACCTCCAAGTACCTCCTCATCCTACCCATCCAACCTCCATATCATCAGCCTATGACTACGCCCATCAGATCATCAGCGCTACAACTGCAACGTTGCAATCGCCCAACATACCTCTGCCGCCTCAACCCCCAATAACCCCAAACCAAACAGCAAAATCCAATATTGGTCAAAAAGGCTATGAAATCCATGTGACGACTTTAAAGAAAGAGATACAAAAAGGATCTATAATACAGGCGGTCCCCTCCCACCGCATGGCTCGGCCCACCGCTCTCCACCCATTCAACATCTACCGCCAACTACGCACTACAAACCCCTCTCCCTATCTCTTCTACATATCCTGCTCCGATTTCCACCTCGTAGGAGCCTCTCCCGAACTTCTCGTCAAACGCGAACCCGACACCCACCGCATCATAACGCACCCCATTGCCGGCACCGTGAAACGCGGCAAAACCCCCGAAGAAGACCTCCAACTCGCCAATGAACTCCGAGGAAGCATAAAAGATAGAGCCGAGCACGTCATGCTTGTCGACTTAGCCAGAAACGATATCAATCGCGTATGTGACCCTCTAAGCACAAGAACAGACAGACTCATGGTCGTTGAAAAATTCTCCCATGTCCAGCATCTCGTCTCCCAAGTTAGCGGTCTCCTCCGCAAGAACAAAACCCGCTTCGATGCCTTCCGCTCCATCTTCCCTGCTGGCACAGTCAGCGGTGCACCTAAAGTCCGCGCTTTGGAACTCATTGCTGAGCTTGAAAAAGAGAAACGAGGCGTCTATGCTGGTGCCGTAGGCTACTTCGGTTACGGAAACGTTGATAAAGACGGCAAGGGGGTCGAGGGGGCGATGGATACGTGTATAGCGCTAAGGACCATGCTGGTGAAAAATGGTGTAGCGTATTTGCAGGCTGGGGGAGGGATTGTGTGGGATAGTCAGCCGGAAGAGGAATGGGTGGAGACGATGAATAAATTGGCCGCTAATATTCGATGTATTGCGGCCGCAGAGGAGAGGTATTTGGGCATGGAGAATGGTGGGGATGTACTGTGAGAGAAGAGGAAGAGGTGGCGCGGGGAGGGAATTGTAATGGCCATGTGGACTTGGCTGCAGGATAAATGCTCACATATACATGGCTCGTATTGTTCGGGTCTATGAATAGCGGAATTGACCTACCATGAATTATGATACCATGGAAAGGCTTCTATGTATGATATCTATACAAAGAATGATCGACTGGATTCCTTGTGAAACACCGAACAATACTTATGAAGGGACTTTAAATTTCGTATTGAGTCTTTTTCGGAATCTTAGAGCAGAAAATCCACAGCTATTGTCTTAGTAGATAAAGAAAAAGATAGACCTGGGTGGGGTTTGCACGAAATTATAAGTGATGAAGGCAAGTCAAGTGCGTCGAAAAAATCATTGGAACTCAGAGAGAGTGGGACTATCATGCAATTCGCAATTTCATCAGTTAATGCATTGCTCTAATCTAAGCTGCCGCGATGTCACTACCACAATGCCGGCAGAAGCATTTCACAATATTCTGCTTCTGCGCGACTTCATCTGCGCCCAACACTCTATCGGCCTCCCAGCATAAGAAGTTCCAATATCTTATAAAGGGCACCGCGCAACGTAGTCCCCATCGACTCTTCCCTACCAGTCCTTTAAAAAAGTACCTCCCCACTATGTTCGACTTCGAATCCAAGCTCTTGCAGCTTCTTCGCTTTTATCTTATCTGGTTTTTTCCTGGCTTGGGTATGTTTTATTTGTAAGGCGTGTGCTTCTTCTGCGGAGACTTTGCGGAAGGGGTTGGGAATATAGTCGTCTTTGTCGAGGTCCTGTGTACGTAGATTAGATATGCTCCTTGAGTAAGGCGCGAAAGGCCAAGTGCATGCGTACGATCTCGCCTAGAAGCAGGACATTCTCTCCTCGGACTAGGTATATGCCCCTAGGGATGTCGGCGTAGACATCTTGGACGAAGATGCGTTCAATTGTGTCTTGGAGGACTAGGTTGGCTGTGCGATGTCTGCCTCAGCACATAATCTTTTGTGGGACAGCCATTCGCATACCAAACTGGTCCCAGCTCCTCAAAGCTCCAATAAGCTTCCTTCCATCTCGAAGTACAAGTAGTAGCTTTTCTGTAGGTTTCCATACGGTTCTCGCCTCGGTCAGTCATGATGATTCCCGTTTTCGGTCCAATGTATTCCGAGCTTCGAAGGGAGTCTCACTGTCTGTAAGGTCTAGTAGTTGGGCAGCTGTTGTGAACATCTAAACTGTCAGAATCTACAGGTTAAGAGTTCGAGCCAGATCTATCTACCTGCGGTGGAAGTTGAGGAGGTCCTCCAAGAGGTGGCTGCACATGATTCGGACCTCCTGCCGGTGGCAGATCTTGTAATGAGAGATTCTCCATAAACTAAAACGAGAACAGCCCTGGCGTTATCTTATGTCCATTGCGCGATCAATAGAAGAGAAGTGAGAGTCAACTCCACGAATCGTCGATGTTTAGTGTTCTCGGTGCTTGCAGGTGCGCCACTCGGGCACACCCGTCCTCTAGTTAAGGTACTATGTAACTTAAAGGTCTCAGCCTAATTTATAGAAATAACTTTCGTGACTTGCAGATCACCAAACAAAGAAAATACTCTGCGGCTCTTCAATATATGCACTTTGCTGCATTCCGTCCAGTTGCCATCTGCCTTTGCATGTGTGGTTTTCCTTGACTCAAAAGGCCTGAGCGGCCCAGAGCTTCGCGATGGACTATGGCGTTATGGACGTCGATGAGGTCGGCCCTCGTGTAATCATTCGAGAGGTAGCTACACTTTTCCAGTTTTGAAGCTCCTAGCTGACTCTTGGCCGCTCAGTCTTTTCCTGACCGCGCCGACTTCATACTCGAGAACGTTGACCTTGCGTTCGCTAATTCTCTCCGCCGCACCATGCTTGCCGAAGTGCCCACCATGGCTATTGATCTTGTCGAAGTAGTCGAGAATACCTCCGTCCTTGCGGACGAGTTTATAGCCCACCGTCTTGGCCTGATACCTTTAAATTCAAAACAGATCGAAGACGTCCTCTACACACGAGATTGCGACTGCGACCAGTACTGTGAGAATTGCAGTGTCACCCTGACCATGCATGCAAAATGCACGGGCGATGAGATCATGAAGGTATACGCCAGAGATCTGGTGGTTTCAGAGCCACGACCGAATGAGTGGGTGGGCAACCCTGTGATCACGGATGAAGCTAGCTTAGGTGCTGTGATATGCAAGTTGCGGAAAGGACAAGAGGTGCGCATGAAGTGTATAGCAAAAAAGGGGATAGCCAAGGAGCACGCAAAATGGGCACCTACAGCTGCTATAGGCTTCGAATACGACCCTCACAACAAGTTGAGACACCTGGACTACTGGTTTGAGGAGGATGCGACTAAGGAATGGTAAGTTATATATCATTCCCACCAGGTTTGGCCTACTCGTGAATGGTATTCCATGACTGACCTTTACATGTGAAGGCCTGTGTCTGAAAAGAACGGCATGTGGGAGAAGGAAAGCGCCAACCAAGCAGATGGCGAACCCTTTGACTATAACGCCGTACCCTCCCGGTTTTTCTTTGATCTTGAATCTATAGGCAACCTTGAGCCCGACGCCGTTGTCCAGCAAGGCATTAAGGTCATGCAGCAGAAACTTGCCGCAGTTTTACAAGAGCTAGCAGGTGATGACAATAGGAATGGAGATCCAGGTGCAGATAGCTTTGGGGGACACGAGCCGGATGGTTTGCAAAGTGGCGCAGATTATGGCGTAGACCAGGGATATACGACGCCATACGTCAACCCTGGTGCAGCGAGTCAGTGGGGTGGAGGCGCGACCCCGTACGGAGCTACGCCTTATGGCCAAAGTGGATGGAATCAATGAGTATGGCCTTTATGACCATCCACGTGTAACAACAAGCATCTGGATAGGTGTTCACGGCGGTCCGAGGAGGGAATAGACTTGACCAAGTCAATTCTTTTTTGAGGCCGGAAAATGAACCCAGAATTCCCACATACATCCATCCGGCTTAGTCCAACTCAAAAGAGTTGAAATCAAGGTCCGCAAGTATCATTGTGACGGAAGCAATATTGTCATTTAGGCAAGTCCAACACCCTTATCAAATTCCGCTTGACTCTACCCGTAGTTCTCTTGCCTCTTTCTACTCACGGGAACATTAATTTGCAATTTTCGTTTACGAAATCTGTCACTGCTCTTGGCTCGTACTTGGGATTCTCTTGAACAGCCGAGGCTTCCCGACTGAATATTCAGGTTCTAGGCTCTGTGGTACTCCTCCTATGATATCTGATATTCTGCACCTTTCCGCTTGATGTAGACGGGAATATCTGGCAAGTACAACTTTTCTTGCGCGGGATTGCCTTTCCGCTCCTTCAAAGCCCTTTCACTTTCTACTTCACACATCTTACACAAATGTATTAAGCTGATGTCTTTCCCATTATGACGTTTAATTTCCTTTATTCCTATTTCGTGATTACGCGTTTGGACCAAACATTGTCATGTCTTGTTGTCGTTTAATACATTTGGAAGCCCGCCTCACACCAATTCGTTTTCAAGACCCAAGTATAGGCCAGAAGAATGTTTTGACTTCAAGTGGCGATGACTTGAGAGCTGAGGGAGCCATAAGCATAGGATCTTCTCGCCTTTCAACTTGTGAAGATCACAAAGATTCAGAAGGAGTCCTACGCATCAAGCAGCACCATCATATGTTTGCAGCCATAAGATCACAGTCAGATAACTCAAAACCAGGCATGACAAGCACACGTCAGCATAGTGTCTCCGCTCCAGCGAGCTTTTCATGCGCAGGCTCGTCGAGCACATCCGGGCATAAACTCGCAACCCCAAATAGCAAGTCAGAAAGAGAAGTCTCGACTTCGTCTCCGCGAGGATTGTGGACTCCAGAAGACGGATCAAGTTCAGGGGAGCCGAGCAAGCCACAGCAAGATCACTCAGCTTTAGCAATCAAGTCGGATCGATCCACGGCTCAGCAACAACTTCCGCCCTCCGCTTGCGGCTCCCCTCCTAGGCCTCGAACAACACGGTGGAAATGCGCGGCTCACAATACGGTGTCAGCTTCCTACGATAGCCCTACGCTTGCAGCGTCCCCAGTGACTGCTCGAAATACTCACGCCGTAGGCTCGAGTTCTTCTACTTCGACGCCAGTCTCAGTTTTACAATACAGGGAAGTGGAACGCTATGCCAACGAGAATGGCAAGATAGGCGTTGTAATATGTCCTAATTACGGTAGAGGCTGGTCTACCTTCTTTCATAGAGTAAGTCAATCAAATGGATCAGAGAATGGAAATCGCACTACTAATAGTGGCCGTCAGGGTTTGGAAGAGGCTCGACATAACAACAACAAGCAGGCCGTGGCAACGATTAAGCATACCATTGAAGTCATGATTTTTGACAAAGCGGTAATCAAGGCCTTGCTAGAGGGCAACAGATCTAAGGCGGTCAGTATTGTGAGGACTAGAGTAGGGAACCAAATCGATCGCATTGAGAAGATATGGCCACTTGAGATACGCTGGGTGGATCCTGCTGAGGAGGTTTTTGTGCATGAGTATGATGGGAAGGAGACACTCTGCATGAAGCGCGATCTTGTATTATGGAATGCCTGAAACATAAGGAGCTACTGCTGCTTCAAAATTAGAGCGACTTCCTAAAGCGGGCATGACACAGATTTTGGGTCTTGAGGTCTAGGCATGGGATCATCCCCCATTCAACATGGCAAACTTCCTTTTATCTTCGTCCTACCGGGCCATAAACATTTTCGGGGTCCTCTCTTTTCATTCGCTATCTTCATAAGGTTTTCTTACGTCTTCTTGGCGTTGCCTTTATTTTCTTCTCCAGTAGCAGTTTCTATCCGTACCGACGCAGGTCTTCACTTCCATCAGAGCTTCCTTCAAATGCGTACCACTGACATCTTATTCGAAGGTCACTTGTCCTCAGTCAGCTACTTCGGGTCCAACGCTCAAGGGTGAGGCGTGCGTACGAAAGCCACCGACACAGAGGACACAAGACAAAAGAATTACGATCTTGATAGAAGCATCAAACATGTCTCACAACCATCCATCACACTTCATACAAGGTCAGATGTCTCCAGCAGCTCAGGAAACAGTGACGCCCCACGCCCCGCCCCTGACTCCGGCCAACCAGCAAGCCGGAAATGCTGCTGCAACTTCGAGGCGTGCGACCCTCACAGACGACTCATCTATTACGCCAACGCGAACAACCAAAAGAAAGCGAATAAGTGAGGATCCTGCCACAAATGCTTCACTCCAAGGAGGGACCCAAAGAAAAAGCCTTCATCCTTGTCTCCCACCTCTGCCAACTGGCTCAGCCGTCCCAGTACATATTCTTCAGGGTAATAAACAGCCTGTTCCGATAACACCAGGCCCTACAAGTCCATCCTCTCCAATCGAACAGCAAATAACACCTCAAGACCTGGGCCTCAGTCCCAATTACCTCTCTCCACAGGGCACACACTTCCTCCCTCAACAACTCGCCTGCCTAAACTCAAGGAAGCAGCCCGCATCCCTTCAGAACACCTTTCCAGGTCCCCAACAACTATTCACACAAACGTTGTTGCCAATCCAGCAACAACTGCCCACTCAAATTCCATTACCAGGCTCCCAGCAACTCTTCACAGGCCAGCAGCAACTATATACCCCGAACCTATTTCCGGCCCAGCACCAACCATCCACCCAAGTTCTTCCCACAACAAACAGCTTCCGTCCTCAGCAACTCGTCCCCGCCCAGCGCGATCGACCCGTACCACAAGTAAACCGCTACATTCACCCTTATCAGCCCAACCGCATCGCCATCCTCCTAGGTTCCTGGTCGGGGGACCATATCGAAGGCTGGACTACATGCATCGCAAAGGTATATGCCCATTCCCCCCTCTCCATCCCATTCTATCCAAACTTATCGCTCCCCACCCCAGAAAATCCTCCACGCCCGCGCCGCCGGCGTTCGCTTCTCCCCCCAACTCCGGCAGCACATCCTCGACATCGCGACCTTTGACGCCAAGGTTGTGAGCGCTGTGTTGACTGGAGGTGATGGTGTGGCGATTGCGTGTCGGAAGATTGAGAGGGTGTGTCCTGGGTTGGGAATGTATATGCAAGGTATCAAGCCTAGCTTGAAGGTGGCGTGGATGCGGAAAGGAAGTATGTTTGTTGTAGTGGAGGAGGGGATGGGGGAGGTTGTGAGGGAGATGATGGAGATGGTTGTTTGTACTGTCTAGGTAGCGATGGGAGCGGCAGAGGGTGGAAAGGGGGTGGATTTTTAGGGCCGTGTAATGTTTAATATACACCTGTATATACTCACATGCGCGCTAAGTCATTTGAGCAGATTCGTATGAGCGTAATAGCAATCAAGAATATATCGCCACCATATGCATACATGTCCTATGTGCCGCTCTTGATGAATAGTTTCTTCATAATTGTAATTTCATCCAAGGACAAGATTTCTTGCGAACTGCTAACACGCAAGAACCGTTGCTTGGTGCGCCATAGGAAAGCGAAAACTATCAGCATCATGATCATGATCAAGATCATGGGGTATGATCTACTCGCACTCCTGTGGCCAGCATGTCCCAGCCTGACTATAAGAATTAGCAGGATCCTCGGAGATGGAGATTTATTATATTGGCGACCGACGAGGTCTAGCAAGTTTTTCTGGCAGCACCACATCGAAAACCGAGACACTTCTCCCACCGAAAGTCTGTGTCTAGATTTTATCGACTCGCGGGACTTAGGCCATATCTCGTCAGCGATTCGGGCTGGGGGGGAGTAGTGGTTGAGAGATCTATTCGTAATGGATTGGTTTGCTGTTGAGGAAGATAGCTACTGTGATGTTATGGCTGGGTTGTTAGGCTCTGTTTCGAGATTTGATACAGATAGTTAGAGAGGCTGGCTTTTTTTTTTTTTTTTTTTTTT
>QKZZ01002438.1:0-14881 GCA_003521265.1 Cetradonia linearis
GGTGGGTGCAATGAAAGGGGAGTTAGGATCGAGGTCTGATTGCGTACCGATTGCGGTGGGGAGGGTGATTGGGGCGGTAGGTCCAGCTAACCCTGAGAAAATGGCTCCGCTGGTTGCGTTGGAGGGGAATTGGTATCCACTTGGTAGTGGAACACCTACTGGTGGCATGGCTCCGCCAGTGGGCCCAGCGAAGCCAGAGGCTGAGGGTTGTGTACCCGGCATTGTACCAGATATGCCGGGCCCGCATGGAGCAGTCACATTGCCAGTAGTATTTTGATAAGGATATGGCGCGGTGAGTGGAACAACGGGAGTGTTGCCACTCTGGACGGGAATTGATGCATTGAGACTGGGTGCCGAGCTTGGAGTCGTGGAAGGCTGCGCAGGAGGCTGGACGTTCGGTATATTTGATGACGCGGCTGCAGGAACAGTTTCCGGCCCTTCCTTGCCAGGAGTCGAAGTCATCGCGGCTGATAGATTGGTTGGCGCAGCAGGCTCTGAAGGTAAAACAACAGGGGCTGTGGATGGGGCTGCTGTGTTTGTAGGTAAAGCAGGAGCCGGTATTTGACTGCTAGGCACAGCAGGTGCTGGTCCTGGTGTAGCTGCACTAATCTGAGCAGGAAATTGATTTTGGCCTTCATTATTCGGCACTGAGCCAGCTGCTGGGGCATTCAAGCTAGCCGCAGCTATAGCATTAGACGGAGCAGCGGCCGGAGGGATCTCAGGACTGCCTGCATTACTGGGAATTGCTGGGACCGGCCCAGCTGTGACCGTCACAGTGACAGCCACGGTTTGTGTCTGCACCTGCGGAGTGATGGTAATTGTTTGCGTCTGTACCTCCGGAGTAATGGTAATTGTTTGCGGAGCTGCTGTCGCGGTGATCGTTTCCGCAGGGAGAGTAACGGTCTGGGTCGGTAAGGTCACAGTCTGTGGAGTTGGACATTGATCGCTCAGTTCACTCGAGCTAGCTGCAGCAGCGGCGCTTTGTATGGACAGAGCTGCAGGAGGTTGGGAGGTGGGTGCTGCTACTAGTCCAAGGCTCCCCAGCGGATTGTACGGTGAAGTATAGTTTTGATATGGAGCCCCACTAGCACTGGCACTACCAGTGTTTATGTTTACAGCACCAGTAGACGCAATCAAAGGACCTGTCCCTGTGGAGAAGGCATTCGTCAAAGACAGCCAGGCGCTGTGCAAGGCTGCTGAACCAGAATTGAGCCTTTTGATTGGGTAGCCATTCTGCCGTGGTCTCAAAAGGTCTTGCTTGCGGATATCATCCTCGCCAGACCTCTTATTCGGCGCACCGGGAATCACAAAAGGAAGAAAGGATATGAGAAGTAAGGTGGTAAAGACAGACATCATGGCTCTCCATTGAAGAGTCCACGAGAGTAGGAAAGGAAGCACGAAAAGGACTGTGATTGTTCTTGAGAGAAAACCTGATTGGACGTCTTTTGGGGAGGGGGGGAAGGCCCTTGAATAGAGTCTCTACAAACTAAAATATACAGTCACATGAAGTTCGCGTTGCGCTCGAATCAAGAAATCCTCCACACCTACGAAAGAGCCTGAACAGGGGAGTAGAAATCGCTTTGATACGGGATGCCGGCGACGGACGCTTGGAGCGCATGTAAATACTGTATACTGTAAGATGTGATGTGCCACCAGTGTGCATTGAAGCGTCGCGGCTCTAGTTCTAGCCTCTAGGCGGTTTCGGCACGTTTTATCGCTGCCGCAAGGGACTCCCGTATGTCACTAAACCTACCTTATACATACGTCGCTCTAGGGGCCGGGGGGCTTCCGGGGGGACTGTTTCAGAGTGATTCATTCGGTCTATCTGCACGTGACTGAAACGTGTCTACACTACTACTTTGCTATGCAGCAATAATGAACCTTGCGCCTAGCCAACCCGTAGCCAATGTGTGACAAGAAGACCTATTGTCCAGACAGATCCACTCCAACACTCCACCTCTCGAATTATTCGGACGAGGAACGCTCCAATTGTGCAGCGCAAGTGTTGTTAGACCATCCGAGGGACAAGTCGTCCATATACCAAGTTACAGGCACGTCAGCAACGGTAGCGATGATCTGAAGACCTGACAACCCGTTGAAGCCGTCGGCGAATTCTACCAATGCCAACGAGCAGTTCTTGAGCCCTGGACACGGTGGCTGTGTGAACGACTGGGAGATAATGCTCTCATTATATCCATGAGCATAGCCTCTGACCTCAATGTAACAATCACCTGGTCCAATATTCGCGCAACCTAGCCATGCTGAATGGGCATCGATCCAATATGCGCTATCGGATGCTCGAGGGCCAGCTCCGACTTCACCAACTAACTGCAAACCGGCATCGGGCGAAGAGGTGATATTGAGACCTGCCTCCTGATATATTGCAAGCTGCGGTGGAGAGTGGGGTGGGAACGGGTCTGTTGGTGGAGGAACATACCCGAAGTGCTCTTCCCAGTATAACTTGCGGTATGGGTTGAAGATTGGAGGGATATCCGTGTCGTTAACGTCAGAACCAGTTGAGAAGATTGGTAGATCATCGAAATCCACTACGAACCGAGGTGAAACGACAGCACCGTCGCAAGCTGAAGCTGCAGTTGAGGCCGCGGTACTAAAGGACGTCGATATGATCGATAAGCTCGTGGAGGAAAGAGATGGTGTTACTGATAGGGCCTCGAATTCCGAAATACCTGTCTCGGAAACGCTGGAAGCCGAGCTCAGGTCCCAGGGGTAGGCACTAATTGTTGTTGTTGGAACCGCAGGCGCACTCAAGGTTGTTTGTACTGAGCTGGACAACGAGCTAGATGCTGCTGGTGCTGTTGCTGTGGATGTGACGGGCAGAGAGGTCTCGCCAGCCTCAGATACAGGTGTTACTTGAAAATAATAAGCCTATGCAGAAGTTTGGACAAGTCACGGTACTCACTAGTAAGGAATGGCCCGAATGCTGGTGCTGTTGCGGTGACTGGGATAAAGGTATGGGTTACCTCTGGTGTTATTGAAATAGGTCTTGCTGGAGGACTGTTAATTCATGTACCAAATCCGACAGCAAAATAGCACTTACTAGCTGAGGAAGATGCGATTGCTGGTGCTGTTACTGCGACTGAAACAGGGGGCTGAATGGCATCCAAGGTTGATGGAGCTGGTGGCGTTGCTACAATCGGGGCAAGAGTTGCTTTGGCCTCAGAGATTGATAGGATTTGCCCGACAAAGCTGTTGGTCCACGAGACAACGGAATCATCAATTGTCGCCGAAACAACAACACCAACCTGTCTAGCTTTGAGCAGACGCGAGCGACCATTCCTAGCCTTGAGTAAGCGCCCGAGAGTTTCAGTATAAGTCTCCTTGGGGTATGATGTGCCATGCAAAGACGTAGCCTCCTCAGTGCTACCTTCTTGATACAGGAGTGGCTTCACAGAGGCTTCTTTGGGTCTGGGAAGAGGTGCCATCGTTGCATTCCAGCCGTTTCGTGCCAGTCCAGAGTACAACCCAGTAGAGGCCGAGGGTCTATGCGCCGAGGGAGCAAGCGTCTCAGTTACCGTAACATCGATGCTCATTGTTGTGACGGGAGCCAAGCAGGTTGTTGTTTGGGCTGATGCTAATTCCAAGATCAATGGACTTGGCTCGGCTGTGACGATAGTCGAAAGCAGTGTCAAGTAGCTTGTCGAATTTCCAGAAGCCCCTGGCGAGATCATTGAAACTGGTGTCTCAACCGGCTGCAGGGTAATGAACGAAGTGCTAGTGATATAAGAGCCAGTGGCTGGTGGTGTTAGCACGCCCATCCAGCTCGTGGTGTCATTGTCCACAGTGAAAGAGTAAACACCAGCGCCGGTGAGAGGGGTAGCCTGGACGACGCTGATGGTTTCCGTGGAAGTGACCGATATTGTTATCGATTCGGTGACAAGACTTGAAGATGCTGCTGCACTCTCGAAGGCAGAATTTGCTTGGCTGACGGTGTAGAGCGTTTCCGTGATTGGAGAGGCAGATACAGTGATGTAGACTGGAGTGAGTTAACATACAGCCATGGCGAAAGAAATTCGTGACTTACTTGTTGACACAGACGAAGGACTGGTGGGACTATTGCACTGAGACTCGAACCTTCAACACACGTTAGCAATTAGGTCCAATCTTATGCAGGGATGCAATGTGGTAATGGACAGATCAAGACACGCTCACACCTTCCTACTTACTCTGTTGTGGCTGCTACTGCGCCTATGCTAATTAGAAAAAGCGGCTTCAAGGAACGCATCTTGGACATTTGAAGGTTGGCAATGAGTGATTAAGTGAATATCTATCGTTAAATGTCTATAAAAGACAGGTGTAAGTAGTGCAACGTAATGAACGTGGTTAGGATCAAAGAGTGTGGGTTGAGGTGGTTGAAAGAAAGGTGAGGTAGAGAGATGCAGAAATATTTATGTTTTGTTTTCAAGGTGATCTCGCTACTGCTATAGAACACTCACAACAGTGGACGCTGCCTCGAGCGGGGTACTAGTCCTTAATTTCCCTACGCAATTGATAATACCTTTTTCGTTGTCACTGTTTCCAATAGCTACGGTCTTTACTCTTCTTTTTGTGTGAAATCAGCTTTTCGGGTGTCGTGTATGAAACAAGATATTATTCACCACTACTCAACACTTCGAAGCCTAAATGCCAAGTTTTGCCAACGATGAAACTCATAGGAACGGGAGCTACCTTTCTCTAGATGCATCGGTTGTTCTGCTACTACGATTGCTGTCGAATTTCTTAGCATCAGGACATGCTTCAGCAACCATTGGTGGGTGATAAATCGTAGTGCCGGATATTGATGCTCTGTGGCGATTTTGGCTCGTCTTTAGAGTATTCGGAGGCTCTTGAGGCGTCTGATGCAGGAGCGAGAAATACGAGATTTTTCTCCTCGCTTCCGTAATCCTCGTTCTCACGTCGTGGCTCTGAAAGAGTGATACCTGGCGACTCCAACCTAGCACGGGCTACTGAATTGAGATCACGGCTGCTTTTTTCCTGTTGTTGGAGATGAAGCGGTTTCCACTGGCCAATCAAGTGACCCAATTACGGATTCTGGAAGTAGCATACCAAGAGACCCACTTCCCTGGAACGTTGTTACTATTTGGGAATTACGATTAAGTTGTACTGACGCTCTCGAAGCGCCTGAAACAGCGCACTGATATTCCAATCGTCTTTTGTTTTGGCCTAGAGCCGAGGTGGAAGAGTTGAAGTGTTCGGAATACTCAGCTGAAGCCGAGGTCGAGGATGAGTGGCGAACCCTTGTTCGGAGGAATCTCAATCGTTTCAAGACTTCGTCTTCGGCCTGCCACTTTCTTGCCTTTGCTCCTTGTTTTTCTCAAAAGTCGGTTGCGTGAGACATGCTCTGCATCTGCAAGATATGTTTCCCGAGAGATTTCGATATTTGAACATGCCCACAGCGAAACAGCTGAATTATTACGAGCATGATATCCGAATGCTGGTGAATGTCTCCATTGTGTGTGTTGTCTGAGACTACTAACAAGTCGCGTAGCCGGAGTGGTCTGACAGTGTTGGTGATACCATACCGAAGGTAGATTCAATGTGTTCATCTTTCGAGGCGCGGAAAAGGAGCTCGCGAGAAGCTGAACAACCATTGTTTGGACAATAACATGAAGACAAGGATCGCCATACCTCGTTGATATTGCAGGCTGCTTTGGGTCCCATGATGAAGAGCACAAGGTGAAATCTGTTCAGATTGTAATTGGTATTTTATCACAATTGTGTAATGAGGCCACAGATCTTACACGCAGGAAGGTGCATAGACGACCAGCTTGTATCACGCCTGTCCATTAACTCTTTTTGGATGACATCCCACGGGTTATTGTCTACGTAAAACCGTAGGCTGTAGCCCTTTCCGTCTTCTACTTTGTCGGTATCTTCCCAGACGTTTGACGGATCGAGTTCATCATTAGAAATAGCTAAGCAAGGGGATTCACAATGCTGGGCGTTGGTCACTCCAGAGGTTTCATGGCAACCAACTCCAACAAGCTCATGGATCTCAGTAGGCAAGGCAGTAGCAGCCTCATCGAACTGAGCACTGGCATTGGCCGTCATTTCTGCGTGTTCTTAGGAGAGGTATGTTCGACGAACACACCCGAATTCAGAATTTTGGCGATCTGGAAGTTGAATCACACATAAGAGGTTTCTTAGGTGGTAGGAGCTGATAGTAATGGCATGAAGTGATAGTGAGTCTGAGGAAGCATTGGGAGCTGGCTGAGAATTCAGAAGAGCAGGAACGATTGCTACTTCCCAGAAGCTTGCTTGTAATTATGAAGAGCTGTGAGAAGTCGCATGCTAGCCTGCTTAAAGTCCGAAGTCCTATAATTTACCTTTACATATAACAGCAAAAAGCCAAGACGTATCCTCCTTGTGATGAATCTACCCGGATTATTTTTTAGACCGTCATTCTCGTTACAAGCCTAACCCAATTTCAAAAGCTCTTAAATGAGTTTATCGGCGTTCTATGCTTAATTGGCTTTCTCCTGAGAGACCAGAGTCACTGAGGGTGGAAGATATTGATAACACCTTCCCGTTTTCTTGTAGACTTACATGTCCTCGCATTTTAGCTTCAATTCTTACTCTTACTCTGGCAAAGACTGTTGCTGGACTCATGAGCAGTTGAAGCTGGAAGCGCTCTTTTCGGAGAGTGGGTAGAATAGAAGTTGAGCAAGAACTTGGGCTTCAGGGCCTTGCAGAGGTCAAAGTGATCTGAACAATTCTGGTGTGAGAAATCCCATATCGGAGGAAGGATGCTCAATTTGGTAGATATTCTGGACTTTGATCAGGAAAACGTTGTCCATTCATAGCTCGACGATTACCTTTCCACGCTATTCCTTGGTTGGCTGTGGGTCGGAAACATAGTTTGAAGGGTGGTCGTCGGGCCTTTTTGTTCACTAGCGAGATTACTTGGTAGGGACATAAAGCTCGGAACGATCCTTCAAGACAACAAAATAGTGTGGTCTGCTTTGGTCAAATCATTAGGCTGGAGGCTTGGAAGTTGGGCAACCGGAGTCGCTGGGCTCCATCACAGCTCGGAGCTCGGGCACGCATGTTAGGACTGTAGGGTGTATGCCTATGTGTAGTGACCAGCGGCGTCTTCGATCGTGGGTCGATTGAAAGACCTTATCGATCAATTGCCGTCCCACTCATGCTAGATCTATTTGTCATAGGTAACGGCATTCGGAGAGAGCGAGGATCGACTGATTTCTGATACTTGTAGTTATGATGTATCTCCTGCAAGGTGATGCATAACCAAGCCAAATACATGGACGCCATCGCTTGTCGAAGCCAATCAGCTGCTCGGTGTAGGGCTTGCATGGGCGATATGCGGCAGTGCAGGGACTATGATCCGACTTTCTCCTTATCATGGTGGTCAAGGTGGAAAGCAGATGCATCTGCGAGAAGCATCCTTAAAACCTCAGGTCCCACAATTAAATGAAAACTATATAAGTAGCGACTATGCGCACCTCATAGATGCAGCTGCTTCGCATTACCGTACATGTTCTTTCTGCTGCCCATCTCAGAGGCTAGCTAAGGCCAACCGGCGGAGGTCAGCCCCGCCGACAGCTTGCTTTATAGGATGAAGATGCTTTACTTCAGGTGCCTGGTGATAGTTTGAAAAATATCGAAGTTATTTTGTATTCTTCCCCTTGGCCGATTAACCGGATCCAGCCTCCTGGGTACGTGCATGCGGCTGGGTTTGATCCATGGGAATCTGGGAGATCGTGCAGCCGAAAACCGCCATGCATTAGTGCGCCACTTCAGACGTCGACAAACATCTACCTGTATGCTGTCTTATGTGTAATTGAAGGATCAAATTCGTTTTTGAAAATTTCGAGATCAGTCAGGCCACCTTTCGACCCACCATTCACTGTGCTTTCAAGAACGAAGACAATGTTCTCGAAAGCGCCTTGAAACTCCCTCTCACAGTACAAAAGCTCTCTCCACATGCTTGCCACCTGTTGAGCAGGATTGCGGAACCCAAACCCCACGCCAAAAGCACCAGTGCAGATATCAACATGGCCGCACGCAGCAGCAATCCTTAGTACTGTCCGCATCTTTTCTTTCATGAGTTCTCGTTCTTGGCTGAACGAGTAGTCCGTCCCCGATTCGTCAAGTTTTGGGCGTCGAATTGGTGCAACAGAGATGACTGGCAATGCTCTCCAGTTCTTCCAGATGGTGTAGCCTTTGTCGGCTCCAGAGCGAAACACCACTGCAAAATTTTCTCAGCCAAAGTATCCCAGAAGACAGAAAGGGCAACCTACCAACATTAGGGGAATATATCCCGCCTGTCGTCCTAATTGGGTAGTGAGGGACTTGTCCTGATGCTTGGCCAGGTGTTGTGAGGACTTTGGCGAGATTTGAGCGTCGGCAGAGACATTCCTCAGGTGCAATGAGTCCAGATTCCCAATCGCCACCAGCCCGCTTCTCATTAGCCATACTGACAACGGGTATAGCTGTAGGCTGAGAAGATCCTAATGCAACCGCGGTTCCGCAGTCTTCAACGTTGGAGTCATGCCAGTCCAAAGCCACGTCAACCGGGTCCCCATCGATGACAGCAACTCGCAGTTTGCGTCCGGAGGCGCGAGGGGCTAGGCGAAGCTTTGACGAGTCAGGGTAGGAAACCGACACAGGCGGAAATTGAGGATATTTTGCTTGGATGAACGGAGTGTAGGTTTTCTTAGCCTCAGAAGCAATTTCTGATGGTTTGGGTCTTGCTTGAGGCATACTTCAGACAAAGATTGACCACTTGTGTTTAGATGAAGAGACAGATGGAAATCCACTGGACGGAATCTGGAGCATGGAAGTCAGAATTTAAACTCAAAATAAAGACAAATGTTTCCGAAGGACGGTGCGGCAGTTGGGTTTGGACTATGGCGCGATCCATAAAGAGTCCCGATCAACAAGACGAGGCTTGAAACTGAGTGAGAGGAACGTGCTGCGGCTAAAGCCCCATAGCACCCGCTGTTGTGCATTTCACTGACGGCGTAAGAAGTTTCTCGGCCGATACAGTGGATCTTGCTCTGAATCGAGCACTTGTATAACACAAACCAATCGCAACAGTACGGCCTGAGGCTTAGGCTTGGATAGCCTTGAGTTAGCCGTGGAGGTCTGAGACGACTAAAGGGTATGCACGATACGCGAGACACGATACGCGAGACACAGTCGATCGTAATGAGGTCATTTGGACTGGAGCGGGTTGTTGTGGCTGTCCAATGAAGGTGTCAAGATGCACGCATGATAGAGACGCGTTAGTCGTGCAGAGGAGATCTAGTTGGGCTGTACGAAATGGTTCTCCTGCTATTGCAAGATCAGGGCTTGAAAGATCCCTCTAAAAGTCCCATGGATCTGAGATCGGCGGGCATTTTTGCTTGCTGGGAGGCGCTATGGCTTCGATTCGTCAGCAAGTGTGTGTGTAGAGTACGTACTGCAGGATTGTTACATAGGAGAGATGGAGAAAGGGTCCAAAGGCCTAGACCTTTTCCAATCGAGACCTCGGCGGAGAGGATCCGATAGCCGCTAATAACAACTTTCGATGTGAGCACTAACTTACTACACCAAAGCTTTCTCGTATCAGCGCCTTGAACAATGGCCTGTTCATCGTAAGTAGCCACCTAGATCAGCATAGACGTGAGCGCTAGAAAGCCTCAAAAGACTGTGCACCAAGCTAACCATGACATGAAACGCGGTGGCAAGGTGTGAAGGAAATTGCTTTTCACGTAGACATGAATCATCGACCGCAGAGCCCCCCCCAACCACGTATCGCCAATGTCGATTCGTGCCCATATGTCGTATAGGAATGATTACATAGTAGGAAAAATAATGACTATGGCTTGCATCTATGACGCAGCGACAAGAGACTGTGAAAAGATTCCCCCTTCGCTCCAGGCTCCCTGACTCCCTAAGGCAACATCCGTGATAGGGCTAGTAGCGCAAATCCTCCTACTAACCTTAGCTCTCTCTCCCAGTCGACCTCTGATATTAGTACCATCTACTTTTCACACTTACCACCAGGAAGGAAATCGCTACAGGACGCTTAGTTTCAGGCGGGCAGTTAGCCATGGTATGGCGTTCCTTCCGTGTATCACTTCATTATACAGCATCTAGAATTCCAAATAGGTCTTTCTCCTGCTCTTTCCTGCAGTTGCGGGCATTCTCTGCCTCTGCTGTTCGGACATTGAGGCCAAATGTAGCAGCTGTTCTGAGCAGCAAGCCAACAGATGATGGCCCCGCGATAACAGTGACAGGATCTGTTCGGACGATTCGAAATCAGAAGCATCGTTCCTTCCTAGAACTGGGCGATGGATCTACAACACAATCATTGCAAGCCTTGCTCGAACCTGCTCAAGCTGACGCGTAAGTTCCTATTCCGCAATCCACCATGGGCACACCCCACCCAGTAACTCCTAACGAGTCCATAGCTTAGGAACGGGAACTATGATTGAGATCACTGGTATATGGCAGGCTTCACCAATAGGTAAAGCACAGCAGTACGAGCTCAAGGCCGAGAGCGTCAAAGTCCTCGGAAAAACCGACGCGGAGGTAGGTCATAAATTCCGGAAAGGTCTACACTCGCGGCTTTTGCAGTTGTGATAAAGCAGTATGAGCTGATTAATCTCGCCACACAGAAATATCCCATCCAGAAGAAATATCATAGTGCCGAATACCTCCGCACCCTCCCACATTTGAGGCTGCGCACTCCCTTGAATGCTTTGCTTGCACGGATGCGATCCGAGTGTGATTTTTCGTTCGCGAACTTTTTCCGGGATCGCCACTTCGTTCGCTTACAACCACCCCTCATAACTTCGTCTGATTGTGAGGGAGCAGGTGAGGTCTTTACTGTTTCGTCAAACAAGCCTACATCTCCGACGGGAGAAGGGCCTGGAACTTTACGAAGTAATAATATTCCGTTCTTCCGAGATCCAAAGTACTTGACCGTCTCATCCCAACTGCACCTTGAAGCTTTTGTGAACGAGCACCAAAAGGTTTGGACATTATCACCAACTTTTCGAGCAGAAAGGAGCGATACCCCTCGACATGTCAGCGAATTCTGGATGCTCGAGGCTGAAATGCAAACGGAAAGTCTTCCAGAGGTTATGGACCTTGTTGAAGACATGATCCGCAGCCTGACACTCCATTTACAGGGTCATGGATTTATCGAAGAGCTCATTCGCGCCCGTCGAGGACTCCCGCCGTCTGAAAATATTGGGACTGCATCCTTTTCCGGGCTTCTTGAACAGCGATGGCATGGACTTACGCAATTATCGTGGCCTCGTATCACTTACGAGGATGCAATCTACGTACTGCAAAACGCCATAGAGTCTACTAAAACCCAATTTCAATATCAACCCTCCTGGACATCCGGGCTGCAGCTTGAGCATGAGAAGTACCTCGCAGAGACTGTCGGCCATGGCTGCCCTGTTTTCATAACGGACTACCCTTCTAGAGTTAAGCCTTTCTACATGCTCCCTTCAACGACGGACATGGCCGATGACCCTACAGAGCTCAAGACCGCAGCTTGTTTTGACCTTCTTCTCCCAGATATGTGTGAGGTTGTTGGTGGATCCTTGCGTGAGCATCGTCTCGAGGACTTGACTCAAGCCATGCGCGACCATGGCCTCAATGTGGCGCCTGGAAATTTACCCTTTGAGAGGAGGACGAACATTGAAGTCTCACCGTCGGATGAAAAAGGCAATCTTGATTGGTATGTCGACCTGCGTCGATATGGTAGCGTGCCGCATGGCGGCTTCGGCCTTGGCTTTGACAGGCTTTTGGGCTACCTTGCTGGTATTGGCAACATCAAAGATGTTGTACCATGGCCTCGATATTACGGTCGGTGTGATTGCTGATGCATACTGGTGGTCGCCTGGGCGAGCGATCTTATAGGCACAATAAACGACCTCAAGCCTTGCCGTTAGCAGTGCTCTGCAACTCCGGCTGGAGTGGTCAGTGAGGCACATTTGTGTGCGATCAGTCTTTGTGACTGAGATATGCCATCACACGAAGCCTACGAGGTACATCCCTCTTTCTTCGTTACAGGTAAGGGCTTAGTCATGACAGTACCTAAGCGTAGCGATGGCCAGCGTTGCCATGATCCACCGGGCTTCGTTAAGAAGGAGGATAGCGCTTTGCATACAGGGAAGACGTGTCGTCGCGAAAGATCTAAGTCTCAATGAGCGTTTTCAGTGGAGACTTGCAACACCGTAAACCCATGCAGGATGCCAAGCATACATTATTCTGAAGTTGCATAGCACGATACAATTCAAACAGCAATCCAGAATCAATAATGCTGAGTCGGCTGGTTCAGACATGACAGACAGGAGAAATCAAACTTTACTTGGTGTTTCCAATAGCAATAGGGTTATACCGTCAAACAATCAAACGCACTTCCAGCAACATATCCCGTCGGAGAGAGGCGAAGATGACTCATGACAAAGAGCGTTGCCTCGACCACTTGCTGTTGTCATGGAACTTGCACCGTAATACATAGCTTAACACATTCATCCAGCTTTCCCATTCTAAGCTAAAAGGTAGGAACTTGAATTACATAGAAATGATTATCAACAATGAATATATAACGCAGGCTTCTACTTTTTCATTAATCAGGGGTATGGGCAATATTATGAAGACTGGGCTGGGCCGGGTGGCGCTCGGACCTGAAAGTCGATTGTGCTGAGAATTATGCATATCGAGACGGAAAGAAGCTTGGCTACTTAAAAAACGGTTTACTCCATTTGGCCAAAAGGAACACTACTGGCTCAGTGGCTGGCAAAGCATGCGAAAAGATGATCAACGCCGATAAGTCAGATTCTGCTTGTGTGATTGGTTTGTTAGCGGGAAATTATTTGCGACAAGGATTTGTAAGCCATGGACTCGAAGGTGAAAGGAGAAAGGAATTGGCGAAAGCTGACGTGGCCTTATCACACAGATCTTACCTCAGCCTGAAGTTACGATTCCATGAGTTCCATGAAGGTCTGGTAGTTAAGTTGTAGGTGTAGGTACAAAATAAGAGAGCTTGCCGAAACATGCATACTAACATCCTTCAAAAGCGGCGTTACTGCTCACGGAGTCGGGAATTCGCTCTTCGAACCGCTCGATGTCCGAGATTACTGAGATTGCTTGATCGAGTCGCCCCAGCTCGCCTCGTGCTTACTGCCCGCATAGATTGACTAGGAAGTGACCTGTTAGATTGTGAATACTTCTGGTAGCATTTGCATGGCAATATAGTCAAAGACTTGGCTACCAGCACATGTTGACTGAGCATCAGTACCAGTACCAGTACCAGTATCACTGCCTCTGGTCAGTTGGCATTGTCATTTGTCACGCGCCAAATGATGAAAATCGTCACTGGTTGAATGGCTACGGAGTTCTACACAACACAGACGATGGGCCGGCGGTATTGATTGTCGGCAGAAATTCCTTATATTAGGAGTAACTTGCAAGGGTGGATGGGGCCTATGGGAAGAAAGACTAGCATCGGGATCTAGTGGGGCGCCCCACTAGCCGCTGTAGTGAGGTGTGGATAAGGTTCCAAGGTTCCGAGGTTCCGTGGCGGCGTGATTTAACCTTACTTGACAAGCTCGATAGCCATCCCTAGGGCTCATCATCGCATGGCAATGCCCGATGCCACAGTCAATTGGAGATTGCCCTCCCTGTTCCTCCTCATTTTGATCGAATGAATTTGGCAATCTTCGGGGTCTGTGTGTGTTGCATGCCACAGACGGGGCGAGACCTGACTTTTAATTCCAAATATGTGTATGTAGGAGGCAGGGGTTCAAGGGTATGCAGAATCGACTCCGAAGCGGGATAAGCCGAATGCATCTATCATGTGGAGTGTCCTGACATGCCTTGATGCAAACTCGTCGCAGAATTCCGCTTTTGCACCGCTAAGCGAAGTGGGTGAGCCGCCTGGCATGCTCGGCATCCATGACTCGAGTCTCCCATTTTCCATTTTCTACCACTCACCACCCACCCATCAAGATCCCAGAACAAGCACAATGACTGAAGATTGGAGAGTACCTGAAATATGAGCACGTTCGAGTTCATCTGAAATCGTGCAGTGTAATAAATCGATTAACCAACTAATTCAGAAGCGATTACTCTATCAAGTGAGAAGGAAGCGCTAGGATTCCAAGTCTCTCAATCCTTCGAAAAGGCTGCGCAGTTGTCATAAGCTCCGTTTCCCACAAGGGAAACTGTTGCGCCGGTTACTACCACCACCACCACCACGACTACGACTATTCGACCCGACCATTGATCTGAAGGCGCAATCACCCTAATAATATATACACCATACCAACATTTCATGCGGCCAGGCCACCCCCAAGATTTCTAATTCCAAGTACCAAGAACCTCCAAGGCGCCGATCATCATTGACGGCCTTGATTCAGTAACCTATTACCTATTTTCAGATTGCAGTATTCTTAGATTTCTGAAGCTGGTTGCGTGTCTCAATATTCCTAGGCGTCAGTGTGTAAGTTTAGGTAGTAAGGTAAGAGATTACTCTATTTCCAACGTACCACGGTAGCACCGTACCCTAGTACCACACCAATTCCGCCTTGGTCTGTGCTGATTCGTTGCCTCGATCTCGGGTCGGGGGCTTGTTACAGTCTAGTCGATTTATCGTTCGGTTAGTTGGGAACGGCCTCGGCTTGATGCTGCTGCAACGGAGAGAATCCTAAACACAAACCGCGATTCTGCAGAATACTCATCTATCACATCTACCAGTTGGAATTCGCTGCCCTTTGCGAGCCCTTCCATCCACAGCTAAGGCTCTTACTAAACGTAAACGTCACTCCTGCAGTACCTAGTACTACCCATACATCCCATACATCCCCTACATCCTTACACCCTACACCCCTACACC
>QKZZ01002442.1:0-13351 GCA_003521265.1 Cetradonia linearis
GTCCCGCTAAGTAGGGGTGTCTGTACTAATGGAGACAATTAGTTAACTTACACAATCGATAAGGGCTCAGACCCTACGAATGCATTATCGATGAGAAGGTCAAGAATCTGCATTTGATAGCCCCGAATTTCCCATCACAGTCCCGCATATTTCACTCAGCTCTGCGCTCAGGACTATGGCCATCAATGGCGAGCCCGTCACCGCGCCACCCAATGAAACTTTCGACACACTAGTACGTGAAAACTATGTCGAAAAACTTCTACAACTAACGCTGGACTTAGCTCATCCTGGATTTCGGCTCGCAGTCAGTCGCATTCATGCCGAAACGACAGTATCTACGGAGATTGACCAATATATAGATACTCGCATTTGATAACTAGAAGACTTCGAGGTGAGATTGTTCTCACAGTCTGCAGACTGCTCGAGCATGAGCCTGAGAGTTTCAGACCTACAGATATATAGTGAGCTTCTGCCATGCACAGCTAGCATATCTGACCTGCCATGGAAACCCAAAGGTCTGTAAAAGTTATGCTGCCGAATTGTACTTTGGGCTCACAGCATCAGGCGTCATACTTTCTGGAGGGCCATATTCAGTTTATGAAAAGGGTAGAAAGGGACTTTTGGTGGTTTGACACTTTCTAACATACACAAGGTGCTCCACATGTGGATTGGGCCCAGTTGTCGAGCCTAGAAATACCCATCTTAGGCATATGTTACGGGTAAGATAGTGATATATCGTTGTATTTTGCGTGTCTAACACCATTCAAGACTTCAGGAAATCGCATGGCACTTTGAAAACAGCAATGTGCTCGCCGGCGAAAAGAGAGAATATGGACATGCACGTGTGAAAATCGAGACGCACAAAGGTGAAGCAGTCCATGTGGACAAGCTGTTCAATGGGCTCGGAAATGAGATGGATGTATATATGTCTCACGGTAAGAACTTCGGCCGATATTTATTAAGTTGCTTATTTACAATTGCTTTGCATTCAGGAGACAAGCTATCACATATTCCCCAGTCTTTTTCTGTCATTGCAGATACTCCAAATGCTCCGCTTGCCGCCATTGTCCATGACACGAAACCATTCTATGGCATACAGTAAGCCCGCACCATATGGTATTCTTCCTTCAGTTACTGCAGGGCCTGATGATTCGAAGATTTCACCCCGAGGTTACGCATACTCCTAAAGGCACCAAGCTGCTTAGAAACTTCGCAGTGGATATATGCGAAGCTCGCCAGCACTGGACGATGGACGAGTTTGTGGGAAAAGAAATTGCACGGATACGCGCTCTAGTGGGTGAGAAAGGCCAGGTCGTTGGCGCTGTAAGCGGGGGTGTAGATAGTACAGTAGCAGCGAAACTTATGAATGAGGCCATCGGACCTAGATTCCATGCAATCCTAGTGTGTAATCACCCTCATGTTAAGAGGTCTACTGATCGTTCGCAGGTTGATAATGGCTTGCTTAGACAGGATGAAGCCAAGACTGTGCACAAAACGCTCACAGAAGACCTTGGCATTCGATTGACCGTCGTAGATGCAAGCCAGAGGTTCTTAGAAGATCTGCGGGGAGTCACAGAACCAGAGAACAAAAGAAGGATAATTGGTCATAATTTCATCGAGGTTTTCCAGGAAGAAGCCAAGAAGATTGAGAGGGCTGCTGCGAGCTCTCCTCAAGCCGGCGACATCGAGTGGCTACTTCAAGGGACTCTTTATCCGGATGTCATTGAATCCATATCTTTCAAGGGTCCTAGTGCAACTATAAAGACGCATCATAATGTTGGAGGATTGCCATCCGTTATGCACCTCAAACTTATTGAACCATTGCGGGAATTATTCAAAGAGCAAGCAAAGCCCTCATCCTTGACATTCTTTACTGATTTTGATGGTTTCTAGCGAGGTCCGTGAATTAGGGACGAAGCTTGGCATACCGGAACGTCTTGTTGTCAGTGTGATCGGAGGCTTCCGTTCCTAGGGGTAGTGAGTGTCACGTAATACGGAAGCTGACGCTGGGATCTGTTATAGTGGCGACATCCCTTTCCAGGGCCGGGACTGGCTATACGTATTCTGGGAGAGGTCACCGAATCTCAGCTTGTAAGTTACAGAGCCAGAGCTTTTTCGTAGACCTGTCCCGGCCCCCTATCTCTAGAGAGCGATACTGACCTTATTATGCAGGCTATAGCAAGACATGCAGATGCTATCTTCCAAGAAGAGATCGTCGCTGGAGGCTACTATCGTGAGATCTCGCAAAGTTTTGCAGCGGTGTTACCAGTCAAAGCCGTTGGCGTGGCCGGGGATAAACGAATATGGGCACAGGTGGTAAGATTATCATTCCTACTGCATATACTTTACCTAGAGAGATATTCATGCGTTCTAGATATCTCTTAGGGCAGTGCAGACTACTGACTTTATGACTGCCGACTTCTGGTATCCTCCAAAGGATTTTATCAAGAAAATTAGCTTAAGGATCACGAATGAGGTTGATGGAGTTTCGCGTGTCGTCTATGATTTGACCTCCAAACCACCTGGTGAGTTGTCAAAGAACACCCTTTCACCTCCTAATGTGCAGTGATTATGGTTACTAAATTTAGAATAGGTACAATTGAGATGGAATAGTTACAATTGACTTTATATGCAATTGACGTTTGGGGATAGAGTTTTAACTTGGTGGCATTTTCTTTAGAAGACTATGAATTTCATGGACTTAGAAATTTGCCATAAAAATCCTGGCTACAGTCAATGAGACGATTTGCGATGTTGCATTCGTTGAGTTGATCTATAGCTCTGTCGTGTCTAAACGCTTAAGTGAACAGTCCCAATGTGTTTGAGCGCCTCTCCATACTTCTCTAGTGCCTTCTGAACCTCCCCTCCAGGTCCCGTAAACCTTTCAACCTGCTGCGGTGCTCTCCCAACAAAAGTACTCGGATCCAGCAGATGATCTAGTTCCCCAAGAATAGGCTCGAAGAACTTCGTCCGCCGTATCCTCTCAACCAAGTCGTTATTCTTGCCTTCTTTCTTAACGGTGTCTGAAGCCTCGTGGGAAAGAATGCGAATTTCCTCATGAGCGTCTTGGCGTGAGAGACCCTTTTCGTGCAATGCCATGATGATATTCTCGGTAGCCATGAAGGGCAATTCTTCATGCATCCTTCTAAGAATTACGGCCGGATATACGACGAAGCCAGCAACAACATTATCTAGAATCTGTAAGAGTGCATCTGCGCAAAGGAATGATTCTGGAAGACTGATGCGTCTTATGGCGCTGTCGTCGAGAGTCCGTTCGAACCATTGGTGAGCGTACGTTTGTATGGCGTCCATGGGTAGGTTCTGGAGTTTTCGGCCGAGCGAGCATACTCGCTCGGAACGCATGGGGTTGCGCTTGTATGCCATTGCTGAACTGCCTATTTGCTCGGCTTCGAATGGTTCTTCAAGTTCCTTGAGCGAGGCTAGACGCCGGACGTCTCCGAAGATGCGTTCACAGGTCGCGCCGAAGGACCCGAGAGCGTTAAGGACGTCTAGATCGAGCTTTCGGGAGTAGGTCTGGGAGGTGATGATGAAGTGGGATTCAAAGCCAGCTTTCTTCGTGACCATTTCGTCTAATTCTTCTACTTTGGAATGGTCGCCTTTGAACAGAGATAGAAATGTTGCTTGAGTGCCTGTTGCTCCTTTGACGCCGCGGAAGCGAAGATCAGATCTTGCTCGCTCGATATTACGGAGATCCATTATGAGATCCTGAATCCAGAGACACACTCTTTTACCCACCGTAGTCAGCTGAGCGGGCTGGCCGTGAGTGTACCCCAGGCAGGCTTGATCCTTCCACTGTCGAGCGAAGTCGCTCAGCTTCTGAATCACCACTGCGAGCCTTGGCAGAATGATGTCGAGTCCGTCGCGCAAGAAAATGAGATCTGCGTTATCTGTGCAGTAGCAGGATGTAGCGCCCAGATGAATGATGCCGGACGCACTCGGAGCTTTCAAGCCAAAGCCATGGACGTGTGCCATTACATCGTGACGTCTCCGGCGTTCTTCCTCTGCTATGACTGGAAATTCTTCGTCTTGGATGATGATGTTGCTTCGCATCTGTGCAATTGCTTCATCCGAGATCTCTAGGCCCAAATCCTTCTCGGCCTCTGCTAGCCACGTCCACAGTTGCCGCCAAGTGGAGAAGCGTTGCCGTGGAGAAAATAGCTGCTTCATCTGCTTGCTGCAGTAGCGCGAATTGAAAGGTGTTTGATATTCATCATTGGACAATGCCATAAGCTTTTAAAGATAACGAGAATCTGTATGTGCTAAACGGCAAGAAACTACAGAATATGCAAGGAAATCACAGAAATAATCTTTAAGATAAGTTTTTTCCTTTGCATCTCACATCCGCGGGAGGATACTATAGGTATGAATGTACATGTCAATGGTGTAGAATTTCTTTGAAAGGTTTCAGAAAAGGCATGACAGGTACTAGACAAAGATTCAATGCGTCCAGCTTATCGGATAATCCTAAGGGCAATGCGAAGAAGTTGTGCTATTCAATCGTAAGGCTCCTGGCGATTCTAATCTCGCTTCAAAATTCTTTCGCGCGTTTGTGCGCGTCAAGATTATAGCTAAGCGCAACCTCTGATGTCATTGTTTCTCATCAGATACTTTAATCGAATTCAATGCTCACTATCATGTTGCCCATTTACAACGTCACTTCAACATTATAGCCTATATCCCGTCTCAAATCAACCCACACAGACGGCAGACATGAGCGGAACATCGAATGTTGGTGGACGTGGAGTCTACGAAGCAGGTGATCAGCGTAATGCCAAAGACTCTGAGATCAACCAAAAAGAGAGATATAAGGAGGGGCAGCCGAACAGCCATCTAGCCAATGACTCCAGTATGTACTACGATGATAGCAAGTATGTGCCCTCCAACGAACTCGGATCACTGACAATTCAATCCAGAGGATCAGAGGTCGATTGCCAACAAGCTAGCACGAGAGGAGAAGGTGAACTTTGGCACATGAATCTGGTTTCCCATTGCTAACACATCTGAAGCGCAAGGATGTGCCCGATCCAGCGAGTCAAGAGGAGATTGAATTTAAAAGAGACCCCACATTGCCGGTATGCTCCCCAGTACTCCCTCAATAGGCACATTGGCTTTAGCAAATTTAGTGAACTCACAAAGTACTCAGGCAAGAAACCATGGCAATGAACCTTCCAAAGGAGCAAAGATTGACGCTGAAATATAAGAGGAGGAGGAGGAGATGTTGAAGAAGAAAGGTGCTTTCGGCCCCAAGAAATGAAAGGAGACGGCCTGTGGTTTACAAAACATATCTGTGGAGATTTAAACTGTGGTCAAGGGTTGGCTCGATGAAGAAGGGATAAGGCTGCACAAATGATAGATTTCATCAAAATATTATGCTATGAACGGAAATGATCATTTGCAGACAAATTCGCCTTATCGCCCACTCCCCAAATGATGACTAGTGATATACTACCTATTCGCTTTGCGTTTCAATAGTCGGTGCATGCTCCAGTGAGCAGTGAGACACGAGACAAATGTCCTCGCCGAAAGATTAATTTGACCTACCCGCAATTGTGTCAGCAATGTTAGGTAGGAGTTAGCTCCAAACCAAGTATCTATACGACAAATTCCATGAAGACGCGTAGCATTGAACCGCGACTAACGATAACAGCTTGGTTCCGGCGGTGAAGTGCCGCAAAACCAGGTCAACCATGCGAAGGATAGATCCTTTGACTACACAGCCTGGGTGACTTCGACGATCGCGAAATATGGGCCAGACATTCTCACTGACAACTTTGTCGGCGGGCTCAGCAGGGATCGATGTCCCCGAGCTGTCAGACTTAGCCTATGAGAGGTCACTGGGTACAGCCCGGTTCATGAAAAGCATTCGTGCGAGGAGTCAGCATGGGTTGGTGGTTGTCAAGCTTGTCATGAAACCATTCCCACAGCTGGACCTCGGGCAGTATGTGAGGGCCATCCGGTGTGAGTAGGTGACTTACCACTGCCTCGAAGATAATCGGATTGCTAATGGCTTTTTCAGCAGAGCGTGATGCGCTGAATGATGTTCCGAACGCCCTCGGATATCAACGCATATTCGAGACCAGTACGAACGGATACTTGGTCAGACAATACTTCCACAGCTCTCTATATGATCGCATGAGGTTTGTCTTGCAGCATCCTCGTCATATGCACTACTAAGTTCGCTAGTACGCGCCCATTTCTGGAAGACATCGAGAAGAAGTGGCTTGCGTACCAGCTGCTCTGCGCCTCACGAGACTCTCACGCCCGCAATGTCTATCATGGTGATATTAAGACGGAGAACATCCTTGTTACCTCGTGGAATTGGTTGTATTTGACGGACTACTCTTCATCCTTTAAGAAGACGTATCTGCCTGAAGACAACCCAGCCGACTTTTCCTACTATTTCGACACGTCGGGCAGGAGGACATGTTACCTTGCTCCAGAAAGATTCCTCAGAGCAGGTGATAAGGATGACGGGCGAGGAGTAACGTGGGCTATGGATATCTTCAGTGTTGGCTGCGTCATTGCTGAGCTGTTTCTCGAAGCTCCCATATTCTCTCTGAGCCAGCTGTATAAGTACAGAAAGGGCGAATATGATCCGCAATTTGGCTACATCAACAAGATCCAAGACAAGGACGTGCGTGAGCTAGTCAGCCACATGATACAATTGGAACCTGAGTTAAGATATTCGGCAGAAGAGTACCTCAACTTCTGGCGGCGCAAAGCCTTCCCAGAGTATTTCTACAGCTTCCTTCATCAGTATATGGGTTTGATCACCGACCCCTCATCAGGTCGATCACCAGTGTTACCTGAGACCGCGAACTTCGGGGAAGCCGATGATAGGATTGACCGAGTCTTCTATGATTTCGACAAAATTTCATATTTTCTAGATTATGAAGACGAAAAGACTAAAGTAGCTCCATCGTCAGACCCGAGGACTTCCGCAGACGGGGTAATACCAATTCAGATCGATATACCGAACAATAGACATGAGGCCACTTCCATTGGGAGACGCCCTGTGGATGATGGATCCCTCATATTCCTTACGCTTGTAGTCTCCTCCCTGAGGAATACAGCCAGGGCAACAGCCAGGGTTCGAGCTTGTGATCTGATGCTGGCCTTTGCGGAAAGGATCACTGACGAAGCGAAACTCGATCGTGTGCTGCCTTACGTAGTGGCGATATTGAATGACCGTGCTGACATTGTCAAGGTCGCTGCTGTTCGTACCTTGACTCAGTTGGTGTGTAGTTCCCTATCCAATTCTGAAACCTTGGCATCTGATTCTAGGTAGCTTGCATTAATCACTGTTGTGTCCCCCGTCAATGCATATGTCTATACCGAATACATACGTCCGCGTTTGCAATTCATTACTGGGTCTGATGCGAAAGTGAGCCCGCTAGTACGGGCTACTTATGCCTCTTGTCTTGCCGCGCTGGCACACAGCTCTTCCAGAATTCTAGACATGCTGCAAGCCCTTCGTGCGGATGGCTCCATACCAAGTATCGACCCTGAGGCCGAGGAAAATGACGTTACGGACGTGAGCTATCGGAATTCCTTCGATATGCCGAAACAAGACCTAATTGAGCATTTCGAAGCGCACACGAAAGCCTTGTTGACTGACAGTGATGCCTCAGTAAGAAGAGCTTTCCTTGGCTCAGTTTCAAGCTTATGTGTCTTCTTCGGAAGTTCAAAAGCAAACGACGTTATTCTTAGCCATCTGAACACGTATTTGAACGACAAAGACTGGATATTGAAGTGTTCTTTTTTCCAAACCATCGTCGGAGTTGCCACATTTGTTGGGGGAACAAACCTCGAAGAGTTCATCTTGCCTCTAATGATCCAAGCTCTAACAGATCCAGAAGAGTTTGTGGTCGAGAAAGTTTTGTCATCTTTCGCCAGTATGGCAGAGCTTGGCTTATTCCAGCGGTCAAAAACCTGGGAGATGGTGGACATTGTTGCCCGTTTCATGATGCATCCAAATATCTGGATAAGAGAAGCTGCTACTCATTTTGTCGCCGCCTCGACAAAGTATCTCTCGACGGCAGATCTCCACTGCATTGTCGCGCCTTTGATACAACCATACCTGAAATCTTCTATCATCGAGTACACAGAAGTGGGCATACTTGATGCTCTGAAGCGATCTCTGCCTCGAGCTATCGTGGAAATGGCGGAGACTTGGGCACTGAAGGTCGAGAGTGGTCTCTTTTGGAAATCTGTCCAGCAACAACGAGCCTTCTCTTTTGGCTCTCCTGATCAAACCCTACCTACCATATCGCCCAAAGATTTAAGACCAAACGCCCTCAGTAAAGTGACGAAGAACAAGGAGGACGAACAGTGGATCGAGAGATTAAGAAGTAATGACATGAACTCGGATGACGAGTTCAAGCTGCTGGCTTTGAGGGAGTATATTTGGCGCATCGCACAGAAGCGGCCAAAGGCAAATTCTGGTACTACACCATCGCCCTTAAACAATCTCCTTCGTCTGAAAGAAATGAATATAACTCCTCAAACTATTTTCTTTGAAAATCAAAGACCAAGGCCGATGTCTCGCCGTCGTGATTCAACCGGTGAGCATCGCTCGGTTTCAGCCAAAGATCGACGGAGAGCGCCACATACTATCGCCGATGCGTTACTGGATGCATCCACTACTATTGATGACCCTCTGTCCCAGCGAAAAAAGTCATTTGCAAATGCCCGGAGAGAGAGGCTCACTGGCAACCTTCATGCGTTTCCTATTCAACCTGATTCCAGACGTCGGTCTCCGAACATTGCATCCCCTCTGTCCACTTCACCAGGTTGGCGCCTCGCATCGAGGGACAGAGCTACACTCAGTTCAGACGGGGAGGCAAGGCAGCCCTCAACTGAAAGAGGCTCTAATACTCCAAGTGACGGCACGCTCACGCCGACTGATTCGCTGAGGACAGGTGATCGAAATGGGGCCGTACGACACAAATCTAGCGCCATAAATCTGCTCAATCGCAGTGATACGTCTAAGAGTGTAGCAGAGACAGGCATGACTTCAGCAAATGCTTTTGGAAAGGTGGATGGTCCGTTCTCTCGTGAGCCTTCGGACGGGCGAGCAAATGATAACGAAACCAAAAAAACTGACGAGAAACGAGACTCAACAAATCCGCATTATTCAGGTCATACATACGATGGAAATGATCCTAGTGTGCTGAAACTTCTTGACACTCTCGCTTCGGAGAATTATCCATACGATGTCCACGATTTTGGCCCCATGGTAACACCGGTTAGTGCTAAGCGACACTTGGTGAAGAAGTTGGACTCTCATGGAGGTGAAAAACCATGGAGACCTGAGGGAACGCTAATTGCAACGTTTGGTGAGCATACAGGGCCAATCAACCGTGTCGTCCCCTCACCAGATCACGTGTTCTTCATCACAGGATCCGATGATGGCACTGTTAAAGTATGGGATACATTGAGGCTAGAGCGTAACCTTGCATACCGATCAAGACAGACCTACAGTCACTCGAGAGGAGCAAAAGTCAAATGTCTATGCTTTGTCGAAAACACCCACACATTCGTTAGTGGGGCAACGGACGGCAGCATCAAAGTCGTCAAAGTTGACTATACTCTCCTAGGCGATGCCCCAAAGTACGGTAGGTTACGAACTGTGCGAGAATATCAGCTTGCCCAGGGCGAATATTCCGTGTGGCTAGAGCACTTCAAGTCCGACATAAACTCGGTGTTGCTACTGGCAACAAACACCTCGAGAGTCGTCGCGTTGGAGCTTCGAAACATGACAATCTTGTATTCGTTTGCAAACCCAGTGCACCATGGCACCCCAACTTGTTTCTGCTTTGACCATAGACACGACTGGCTACTACTTGGAACCTCCCACGGCGTTCTCGATCTGTGGGACCTCCGATTCCATCTTCGCCTCAAAACCTGGGGTCTCGCGGGAGGGACACCAATACACCGCTTGCTAATTCATCCATTCAGAACTCGTGGCAGATGGGTCTGCGTGGCCGGCGGCACAGGCCAAAATGAGATTACTGTGTGGGATGTTGAAAAGACAGAATGTCGCGAAGTGTTTCGTGCAGGCGTCACGAAAAGCAGTGGAAGAGATAGTCTCAAAGCGTACGAAGCTTGGAAGGTCGACGAAGAAAAGCCAGAAGGTATGCTAGGCCGCTTTGCCACAGCCATCGATGCGTCAGGAGGTGGCAACGGCAATCTTGATAAAGGCATTCGCGCTCTCGCTGTTGGCGTTGATTTCCCTAATGACAACAAATGGGAGGGTAAATACGGGTTCTTACTCACGGGTGGCGCTGATAAGAAACTCCGCTTCTGGGACGTCACGCGGTCGGATGCTTCGATGGTTATCGGTGGCCTTGATGCTGAGGAAGATCAGCCTAAATTCTCCACCACGCATCCTACGACTTCACTGACATTAAATACAGAGAGAATGCCGCAGCAGGCTCCTTCAGCACCAAATGCTGCAGCTGGATCGAGCCCTGAGACTAAGAAGACTGGTGTGAAGCAGCCAAGAAGTACAATTATCAGTGCACAGCAACAGCAGTTGTTGAGGAGTCACTTGGACACCATTATGGATGTGGCGATGTTGGAACATCCAGTTGGGATGACCGTTAGTGTGGATCGGATGGGCTGTATCTACGTTTTCCAGTGATAGGGCGTAGCTTGAGTGGAGATCATTGTACTGAATAGTATCTAGATAGCATAGCGCGTGCCTCGAGACATGTAGGGCATACACCTGAATCGTTCCATTATCCTTTCATATTCCAACCCTTCAAAGCTTAATCAGAGCATGGCTCAAGGTCGATCTCCACCTTTTGGCCTTAAGACTATGGTTGTATGAGAAAATTTGGGCGTGTCCAGAACTTTTAAGTCAGCCGACATGCTCAGCCAGACCTGTAAGGGCCGGTACAGTATCGGCATGGTGAGGTGCACTTCACTTAGATACGAACGCCCTAACGAGGCTCATTATTGGAGCTCTCGTTGAATGTGATTTTGGTCGTTATGGCGATCTCGCTTTCCTATGAATGGTAGGCTTGACTGTATACATCGATGGAGCTCGCCCCTCGCTCACGATGCGATATCAGTGTTGGCTGACACTTCAAGAGGCCTTTGAGGTAGGTGACTCTCCGACCCTCGCAAATCAAGCTGCCATCTTAGAGATCTACCCCAAGAAAGCGCTATAAACTGCTCTTCCTCATCTCACCGTACATGAGAGGTTGCTCGTTCTGGTAGAAGTTCAGACAGCAGACTCCGCCATTCAAGTCTCCAAGTCTAGACACTAGCCTCTACTTCCTTAATTGGTACCTCGCTGGGATCATTTTGGGCTAATCTCCGCGCCATTCGAGGGCTTCTTAGCGGGTTCCTTTTCTCGCTTGAGGATTGTTTTGCGAACATATTTGGGCGTCAATCCCAGGTTCTGCAACACTCCGGGGACTGGTTTCATACCGCCATCTATGTAGACAGCTCCAATTATCGCTTCGACGGTGCCAGCCATGGTGAGAGGGGAGACGCCTTCTCCTTTCGCTACCATGGAAGGATTGTCGTTGATGAGGTTTTCGAGTCCAGTCCCACGGCCAACTCTGTCAAGATTGTCATTCGAGCCGACATCAGAAACTATGCGCGAGAGTCGCTCTGGAGTATTTGATGAGCAAATCTTCTCTACCTGTCGCTTCTGCTGGTAAGTTTGCTCTCACCTCTGACTTCGTCTCCCAAGTACCAATCTTCGCAAAGAGCAAGTTTCAGGGCAGCATCGCCAACCACAGCAAGTCTTTTATTACCATCCGGAAGCCTCTCGAAGCCTAAACTATGTCTAGTTTTCAAAGCGTGAACCGTCTCTCCAGAAGGTGTTATTGAACCGGGAGCTTGAAGAGCTTCCCAAAGTAATTGAGTATTCTTAAACTTGTAATCGATGATTTTCTGTAATTTGGCCACTGTGGGGATTATACGGAAGACTGCCATCGGTTCAATAGTTGCAAGCGTCGTTTGCAAGGCTGATATACTCAAAGCCCCCCTTGACTCTAATAGAATTGGTGAGACAAATTTTGATATCCCGCCTACAGTAGTTTGCCAAAGCATTGGCGCGGGCGCTAGTGAGAGCGAAATTCTTTCCTCAGGCCTAGGCCTAATACCTCCCGGCTATAGAGCGCAGCCCGGCTATAGAGCGCAAAAATCGGCCAGCGCGGGATCCACGTGGTGCTAGCTACAAACCTTCTATTTGTTAGGAGAGCCAAGAGGTCCTGAAAGAGGGGGATACAGACGGCATCTTTAGCCTACAGATTGAGTGTCAGGGGATAGCTCCTCAATAAAGCCAAAGATAATAGTATTTGCCAGTGGAAGAGGCAGAAGGATAGACTTATTTATATTCCATTTAAAGGTAATTAGAGGTATTATTAGGCATGAATTTCAATAATCATCTCTGCTGGATATCTTTATAGCTAGTATTAAAGTTCCTATGGGATTAGATTCCATGGCAATAACATCTTTTCCTTATTTTAAATCTATGTCTCAATAGGGTTATTAATGAAATTGCTAAGAATTTATCCTTTTAATATAAGGAAGCCACATATATGCTTACATAGAGAAATGGGTTGGGTTGGTGTGGGTTAAAGCCCTTCTAACTCACACCAGCAATGGTGCAGGTTGGAAGCGGGTTTGGTGTAAATTAATATAAAGTAAATTAGGGGTTTTCTAGGTCAAATCTATTAAATTTAAATTAAATTAAGGCCTTAAAATCATTTATTTAATACCTTTAATAATGCATATTAAGGCCATATATGATGGATATTAAAATTAATAAAATATATATTAAAGTATTTATAAGATCCATTATGAAGCCTATAAAAAGATGATTATTAAAAAAATTATTAAAATATAATTATATGAAACCTAGTGGTAAATGGATTAAATATTATTTATTAATTAATTAGATTGTAATTATTGTTTAATAAATTTTTATTAAAAAAGATATATTAATGCTATAAATTTTAATAATAAGCTTTTTTGTTTATTTATTTTTATATCTTTTCCTAATTAAAGGGAAGTCGCGAAGGGGGAAAATGTATCAATGGGTAATAATAAGTTTAAAAAGATATCTTCATTATTTATTAGTGGCATTAATAATGTAGTTGGTTCTAGTTGTTTAGCTAATATTGAAAATATAACTAATATTAATTACCTAATAAGCATCAAGGTAGCTAGTATTAATTATTGAATTAATATTAGTGGCTTAAATAATATTAATTATTAATTAATTTATTATATAAATAATAAGTATCATGTTATATAAATATATAAATTGCCCAAAAGGATGCTGAGGCTGAGACGGAGAACACCGGAG
>QKZZ01002443.1:0-10368 GCA_003521265.1 Cetradonia linearis
GTATTCATCATCATTTGATCGCTTTGCAGCATTGCAACATTTCTTGACGGTCATGGTCCCTATCACCCACCACCAAGAGATATTAGACCTCCTCGTGCCCCCAATCAGCGACAACGTCACCATCACTCAAGCCAACGCCCACCTCGTCAATACTTGCCCGACCCGAACCCTGATGATCCAAACAAATTCTCCGTCGTAGCGAGCTTCTGGAATAAAATCAGCGATCAGAATTATTTCGTGATGAAGGATTACTTTGAAGAAGTCGAAATGAATCCCATGGCCAGTTCATTCGAGCAGTATCTACAGATAGAGGTGAACAAGGAAATGCAAGACGCGAGAAACGGACGATACTATCACACGTGTTCCGACCGATGGGGCCATTATCTCGTATGGGGTCAAGGTTGTACTAATCCTCGCCATGAAAACCTGAATACTCCCCAAAGCAACAACCAGAGAGGCGAAGAAACACCAACACCGAATAGACGAACCATAGAAATACCAAACCCTTCACATCGCAGCCATTGGGAGTCTCGAGAGCCAAGCTCAAGCCGAGGTGGCAGCTTCTCCCGGCCCAGAGGAGGATCACGGTGTTCTAGACGTCCTCATCGACCATGAAAGGTACATGACTAGATTACTCCCTTAACTTACATTTGGCCTGTGTTTACGTAGGTAGAGTCTCACAATAGGCATTGTCTACGTTCTAAGATATTGCGAGTAGATTATAGGAGACTACTTACGGAATACTGTCTGTTCTCTCTACTCTATTATCAAAGAACAATGATTTTGCCTTGTTTCTTTTGTGCGACAGTCTCGCCCCTTTCGTTACGGCCGTAAAATACACCGCTCTAAAACTCACAGTTGTATCACACTACGTACACTCTTGTTCAAACAATAAAAGCTCGACATCCAACCTATCCCTGGTGCGTTTCCTTTGTAGCATCATATTCTCAAACTGCAACCGTTTCGATCACAACTCGAAATAGTGGCATGATATCACCATGTCACCACCAAAGGGCTTCTCTAGAGAGCTCGACGCCCGATCTAGCATAGCTAACTACGTGAATAACCTCAGTGACCGCAGATATAACGAAGAAAAGCAGCGCTATTTGGAGCAAGAGCTTTTGGCTAGATACAGGAGTTGGAATGAGTTTGTCAGACTTGCCATTAGTCGCCAGTACCTCGAGGGAAAAGAACGGAGTGCAAAAGTAGAGGTACGTGAGGAGGGTAAAGTCTTGTCAAGCACCGCAAATAGAAAAGGACCCTTCGGTTTCGGCAAACGCGAGGACTACCCTGGCTGGAATGAAGCAGTAGCGAACCTCGAGCGGAGGGCAGGTAAGTATGCCAAAGAGCATCCAGAAAGCTCAAGATCAAAATCAAGTCACCGTCGAGATGAGGAATTAGAAGACGAAGAACCTCCCGTTGAGGAACGGAGTAAGACACGCAGATCAGAGAGTCGACGTTCTCTTCATGAGCGGGAAGTCGAAGAGGCTCGACGTAGCCGTACCAAACGCAGCCAAAAACAATCCCCAAGTGCTCATCGTCACCATGAAGTGGAAGAACGAGAAGAGCATCGTCGCCGCGGGACTCAACTAAGTATAGAAGCGGCACCTCCTCGGCATGCGCGTGAGCCTCCTATCTATGAAGACGACGATGACCGTACTCCTCTGCTACGGCAAAGAGACGCCCCAAAGCAGCCTCAACAGATCGTTCTCCCTGCTCTTCCATCTGTGACCGTAGTACTGCCGAAACATGCATCAGAAAATGAAAGTCTAGAATACGAAGCGCCACTTCAAAGGCGGACTCACGGAGGCACCCGCCAACCTTCAGCTAATCCACCGGTTATGTCGGGTGCATCGCGTGACCAACAAGCCCACCAAACTCCATTGCGGCGAGAAAGCGCGTACGAAAGCCGCCATTCTGACAGACGCTTTGAATCTGATGTTCGAAATCTGCGAGGACAAACATCACGCAACGGAAGCAACAAAGTTGATCGTCGCTCCAACAGACCTTCCGAGCGACGAGAATCTGTCCGAGGAGAGCGAGAGCCGCCTTCACACGTTGTTGGCTGGCTCGACGGTATACTGGAAAAGGATAGTCAGGTTCGTAGCCAGGGAAGAAAGGAGTCGGACAGTGTGAGTTATTCTTCCTAACGTTTGAATGGTAGAGCTTATAGTGAACAAAGCTGGAACTCGGAAGTGACGGTCGGGAAGCCACGCCGCCGCCGCAGCGGCGGTGGTCACAGCAGGGATTTGAGGGGGTTTAAGAGGAGGAGTTCTGGGGGCTATGATAGGAGGGTTTCTGAAAGAGGCGAGAGAAGCTTTGTTGAGAGACATGAAAGTAAGAACCTGGGTGGATGAAGAAGTTTGTCTGTTGAATTGTTGATATCAAGTCGAGGTCTGGAGTGAAGGTGGGAGTGCTTTGAAATTGTATGTTCACGTTGTTTGAATTGGGTCTTCGATATTCCCGACTCGTTCTGGAGCAGGATTACTGTGAGTGTGACATTCGTCTGGTTGATTCCTGGATAGCTTCTGAGTGTATGAACGTGGTTTGACACTTCCGGCCAATGACATTATCGCGCTGTCCACAAGAATATGACCTTTTCACTGTCTGATTCCGTTCCAAACTTTCATCTACGTCCGTAAAGTGGTTATGGGACATCACATTTATGAGTAGCACATAACACAAGTGGCCACCTTCCTATGGGAGGCTCCTGCTGAGGTATCACACATGCAGAGGCTCACATGTCATTCACCATCCATTCCACCTATCTTATCATTTTCGCTGTCTTTGGGTCAGAAGCCACCATGCATGAGCTAGAAATCCAATACTTGCCTGGTGACACTCTCGCAACCAGGTTTCTTCACTATGTCAAGGGAAGTGTTAAGGTTGAACGTATTAGTCGTGCTTCTCGAATAGCCTGGTACCTCCAACACATTAAGAGAGAAGACTACGATAAGGAAAAAGCACGCTATGAAGCGGAAGAGCCACACGCCATAAAACGGAGTTGGGAAGAATTTGTCAGAGCTGCTATCCTTTGCCAGATCTTGGAGGCGAGACCCCAAGGCAAGAAGGTTGAATTCTATGAAAAGGGCGTCCTCCGAGCTGTTGGCATAAGAAAACCCCCTTTAACCCTAACTCGCCCAACAACGGATTCAAATCATAAATTTCATGATGCACGGTGTGCACTTGAGCAGAGAGCCGATCATGAGCATCGCCATCATCATCATGAACATCACCTTGGCCGTCACCGTCATACAGGGAATGATCGACGGCATGGCCTCCATCTTGATCCGGTCTTGGAAGACGAGATTCCATCGGCAACACCCTACAAGCAGTTTCGAATCCGGATGTGCCCCTCTTTCTATGGCATACAGCGCTGTGCACTGTCCACAAAAGAGGAGAAAGATACTCAGAAGCATGCTGGAGGCTCGGTGCATGATGCGAGACCGCATCCTCCACCTTCGTCGAATTATCACTGCTCCAGAGCTCACTCTCGTGCATCAGTCCGTGACAATGCTCCATCTCCAGCTGACCCAGTGTATAAGCGCGGAAACGGTTCCCATGTATCTAGCCATGGCACAGTTGCTCCAGTACAAGAAAGCAGAAGGGATTCTCGGGTATCTAGCCACGACAAAACAGCTATAGTACAAGAAAGCAGAAAGAGTTCCGGTGCATCTGACCGAGGTGGGCTCCCAGCCTCATCACATCGAGGAAGCGCTCGATCGTTATCTCCCGCATCTGACCAGAAAAGGCCGACGTCCAGGACTAGTATACAACATAGAGGTATCAGGGAGTCCACTTATGGATCTGATCGTGGCGCCGCAGCATCGCCAGCTTCATCACGTCCATCTAGTGTTCGATCATTGTCTAGGGAGCCTGCCCACTATGAAATTAGCAGAGAGCCTTCTCATGGGTCGAGTGGTGACATTGTACCGCCCCCAGACGCTACGCATTGGCAACCTAATCATAATCGTTCACATAGCCCATCTCTTAGGCCTGCATCTGTTCCCTTGCCATCAAGTCGTGAACTCAGCCGAGAGCCTTCACGAGCAACGGCCGATAGACATCCAGCTTCCTCAACGCCAATAGTTCACGAATCCAACCAACCGCCTTCATGCTCTTCATCTCAAAGGCCTGACGCATCCTCAGCTTCATTGAATCAAGATCGCAATCGAGCACCTTCCCGCCCAGCTTCCGAGAGACCAATCGTACTTCCTTCATCTTCAAAACAATACAGTCGAGCAACCTCGCAGCACTCTGTCCGTAAAGTTATTCAAGGTTCCTTAGCTGTCTCCAGTTGTCAACAAACTCAGTCTGCTTGCAATGAACCCGCTTCTCGCGCTGAACAGGCACCTTCGTCCCTATCGCGTCGTCAAGACTGCAGAGATACCGAAAATACGGCTGATAAAGCAAGAAAAGCTGCAACAAAGCGTGCAGAATTACAGACGTTGTTACATGCACCTGTTCATGGAGACGATCAACCTCTGGAAACATCACAGCTTGAATGCAGCAAGGAACCATTCCTGGCCCCTACTACAGGAGATCAGCAATCTCTATCCCTTCCGCCAGATCGTCCCTTATCTACTTACTCTGTGACTTGCGATTCAGTAATTGACTCCGATGACCAACGTCCGTCTCCGAAGCGGGGAAGAAATGACGGCTATCCGCAACCCCTGATTGAAGAAAGGGGTCAGATTAGTCAAAAAAGTCGGGAACCATCAGAAAATTCGCGGAAAACCACTCGAGAACCCTCCTCTAGGTCCAGTAAGGGCCATAGAGCAGCTTCTCAAGGCTCAAAGGGCAGACCAGGATGAGCTCCACCGACATCCCAGAACAGCGGAAATAAAAGCATAGAGAAGACATCCAGGCTAAGCGATATATCTAGATCTCAAATCGATGAGCCATCTTCCCACATTACAGCTAGCAGTCAGCGTAATTCCAGCCATGACCCCAATATTCTAACAATATTTAAAGACTCGCAAAGCAAAAAAACTAGCGACTTCATCAACAGGCAAAGAGTCTTGTTCTCAGAATGACGGTCCATATTCGAATGTTGCAGGAAGTAGCCGACGTGCTTCAAGCCGTGACTCAAACAACACTGCAGCTTCTACAACCTCGAAAGGTAAGGCGCCAGCGACTAAATCTGGTGGCAAGCAACGCGCACAAGATAAGCGCCGTCCTTAAAGCGATTCCAGTAACGATTCGTCATCAAGTGATCAGAGTGCTGTCTACAGCACATCAACTGGCGGAGGACGGATGACCCCCCAGAGTGAAAATCGCGAAGTACATCTGCATGCATGCGTCAAAGCGATTCTATCAGATTCTTTCGTGTGCCATTTGGCTCAGTCAGCTATCTTGTATCAGTCCAGTTTCCAGCCTCACCTTTAGATCTTGAGTCTGGGTGACAGTTGCTATGTAATTAATGACAAGATTTCTCTGGCTGCCTTGGCATCTTACAACGTTGTCCCTCTTGATGACGTTGACGTTCGTTCTGTAGTTGAATAAATACAAAGCATTTGCATCCTATCACTGCCATTTACCGCAGCCTATCTTCCGTGATACTGGTAATCTGCGATAAAACAAAATCTCGTTCATCGTTGGGTAGTTGAATGATGCATCTTCCAGTCCTTTGAACGCCTTCATCACAATTAAGATCCTTGTGAATTGAGTAATACATTATGAAACGGATCAGGACAGCATTGAGAGGAAAGTTGTCAACGAAGGTTCCCCGGTTAGTCCAGCTCGGAGTATCTTAGCAGTCAGCTCTTACCTACCGCTTTAACAGCCGTAGCAGGCAGTGGGATTGCCCAGAAGTACATTCAAAGAGCTGTTCATGTTCTGCCTCGGAAGGCTGCGACGAAGATCGAGAGAAGATAATATCGCAGTAAAGTTCGCGCGCTCCAGCCTAAAACTCCAATGGATCAAACAATCTCCCAGTTCCCAGATGCAGCACGCCCGCTGCTAACCTCAGCTCGACCTCAAACCATAAACATACAAAATCAACTCTGAAAGTCTTCTGCAGCGCTTCTACCACAGTCGTCCATTGCGGCCACGTCATCTCATTGCGAGGGTATATGTCGAGACATGCGGACTGGCTAGGGAAATGCCTATCCTGGTATAGAAGTTCTGTTTCGTTGATTGGCGCCCGACTTTCACGGTCCTCGGCGTCTAAAATTGCTTCCACGATGACGTGGTCGACGCTGTGAATCCAGAGTCTGGAGCCATAGTTGGAGAAGATTATAAAGAGGGGAGCAGCGGAGGTGTAGTTGTATGGATCAGGGGGAAACGCACTGGGGTGGTGTAAGTTTCCATTCTCGTTCTCATTAACCTCTAATTTCCCCTCCGTCTTTGCAAGAAGAAAAGAGCATCTTCGAAGCAGTGTAGGAGAGTCTGGGCATACTATAAGGTGGTGGAACTGTATGAAGTTGTCAGATTTCTGTCCGCACTGCTTATCAAGGGCAACGATTTGGGTGTTATGGACGCCGCGAATGTCAAGGTTAGCAATGCGAAGGTGTGAAGGAAAAGCTCCTGTGAGATCTTCATTCTGCAGAGACTGTTGGAATATTATTGTATTCTGCGCCTCGGGACCTTATACCTTAGTACAGAGCTTTGTCGCTTGCGCGTATTTATTGCCTCAATTCCGTTCGCATATTCCGATCGCTTTGATGCTTGTGAAACCGGCCATTACCCGCTTTCAGAGCCCCTCATTTCCTACCGAATCTTAAGACTGAATCTCTTCGCTCGATCGGCAATGCATGTCAGAAACTCGTGCTTTGCTGTCCATGTAGCTAGCTCCACAGTCTGATACAAACACCTGACGGTTCGAAAGACATGATAGCGCAGACCAAGACCTCCCACTCTTTGGGGCCTTTGAACGTCATTGGTTGTGCAGACAATATCGTTGACCTATGAGAGCATATTCTCAACCGGCACGAAATAAAGGCTGCTTTCAAGTAGAACGCTATACTAGTAGCGCTTTCTCCGTTGTGGGTCCCCAGGCTCCTTAAAGCATCTCCTGTTCAAGTAGTTCAAAGCCTTGCATTGGAGCCATTTAGGAGATGATACTATAGATCGCCATCGTTACGGCTAGGATTACCACCACGAAAAACGAAATTGTCCTGGTACACGCCGAGAATCGTACTGCCTTTACACAAGAGGCCACACTTGAGACCTTTTGATAAGATTAAATCAAAAGCCAAGCTACGTCCTTCTGAGTTTGCAATATAGCAACCGTCACCAAGGAAGACCAAATGAGCAGCCAAGCTATGCCTTTCTGGATGTCCGCTGTAGCAGCAGAAACCAATAGTTACTATGATATCTGGCTGGGTGAGTATGCATTCAGTGAGCAATTCGTTCCTGACCATCAAGCTATGCGAAAGTGGTGGATTCAATTCTCGTCCAATAATGATGCTCAAAAGTTGAAAAGTTTCTGAGCGCCTCGCTTCATGAGTTGGTCCCCAGAACGACGAATATGGATATTAGCAGCATGGAACTCACTGACACCGCAACGTTGGCGTTGATGCTAGCCTTAAGATCATATAAAGTCGCAACAGTAGCCTCATGGCTAGCCTCGGCGGCTACATGCAATGCAGTCTCGCAGTAGATGCCTGATTGGCTCCAAGCATCTGCACCGCTTCTGATAAGAAATTTGACGGCATCTCTCTTACTCTAATGGGCGCCTGTGGGTAGTGGTTTGCCATGTGAAGGATACTTCGCATTTACATTTGCGCCTGCTTAAAGGTGATAGACAATGTCCTCAATGCTCCCCGCTTCTGTAGCCTTCCAATTGTTGGGGTAATCGGGATCGTTCTTTAATCCTCGACGTCGGAGAGTACTAGCTGATGGCTGCTCCGATCTATTTGACATGTGCGCCACCCTAACAACGGAAAATGAAGCGTCTTCGGGAGGCAACGAGCCTCGGGTATGCCTCAGAGCCCGAGAATCATCTTCTGATAGATTTTCTCTGTACAGCATTCAGCACTCGTCGAATTCGCCTATAATTTCGCAGGAAGAATGCAGTACCAATTACAAAGACAGGTAGCCAGTAGGAAAGAGATGTAGTTCCAGGTGTCGAGTTTGTAGTCGGGTGTGATATTGCAAATCCAGAGCATTGTTCAGTGAGACTGCATCTTGCCGTAGAAGCCCTCATATCGCGCCAGGGTTGGTTCCCAACTTTGACGACCAGGATTGACGTAGGGAGGTTTGGGAAAGGGTGTTCGCAATGCTAGCTCACACTCGGCGCTGGTTGTCATGTTCGAGGCCTTGTGCATCGATTAGCATTATATACGACAAAACCTGTACAACATTGTCTGCATACCGCTAGCTCTTGGCATAGTTGCCAGAAGTCTTTCCTGGCGGTCCACTCTGCAAGCTCTAATGCTTTATATGCAAGCACTATCTGTTCATAGGCATATTTGATGCCCAAACCCCCCATTATAATGGATATGCCGATTCCTAGCCAGGTCGACAATGTGCACTTCTGCCTCATCGTGCTCTAGGCGTCTCTCAGCTTGGCCTAGTATTTCTGTAGACATTTCCATATCTTTTCTACGGCTTCTATGCAGGCCACATGTGCGTTGCCAGTTGACTTGTTGGGACAGAAGGTTGGCGGTTTCGTATGTTGAGGCGATGGAGCAGTATTACTTGCCGGCGGCGCCGAAGCGGTAACAGGCTCCAGCTTGATCGCGGTAGGCTTGATGAGCGTTGGAAAGAGGTGTCCAGGGTGAGTGAGTCTCGTTCAGTGCCTGTCATAGGTCATCAAAGCCTAAGCTCGTTTGGATAAGCCGATGCCCTGAGCATTCTTCCATGCAGCCTTATAGCCAAAATGGGCTATGCGGAGCAAATTGTCTCTGAAGCAAGCCCTGTATTAAACTTGCAGGGCGGCTGGCTGCGTAGGGTAACATTGGCCTTGAGCACATGCCGCTCTTAGGTCCAAATTTTGTTATTGGTTTCGTGTCTCTATAGGTATCAACAATCCTAACGTTCCATAATTTTATTTCAGGCTTTTTGCGCGGAGAAGAGGGTTTGGATCTTGCTAGTGCTGTGTCAAGTCTACCATCTTCAACGAGTCAGTAAAAAGCCTAGCCTCTTTGTCTTCATCGAAAGCATAAGGCTTATATCCAACATTCCCATTCTCTGACGGCCCTACAGCAGCACAGTCCTCCAGATACAACTTGCCATTCCCCTCATACTCCTTTCCCACAGCAGCCAACACGGTTGTAGCAGCGCCCTGTTCCGTACTCTTCAAGATATTCTCAACACCAGGTCTGGCTTTCATCTGCGCCATTGTTTCTGGCGGAATGAATTTCTGCAATCCCGACCAAATACCACCAGGGTGTAGAGATAGCCCGTGTAGCCCCTCTGACCCGTACCGATTCTCGATCTCATTCGCCATGTAGATATTTGCGGTCTTTGATTGCCCATATCCCCTAAAAGGTGTGTATTTAGCCTTTTCGAAGTTGTAGTCGCCGAATTGCACTTCACTAGCCATGTGGCCGGAAGAGGAGACGTTGACGACGCGTGAGTGGAATCGCGGGGTCGACGAGGCGAGCAAGGTGTCTTTGAGTAGGATGAAGAAGAGGAAATGGGCTAAGTGGTTCGTGCCGAATTGAGATTCGAAGCCGTCAGCAGTCTTCATGTACGGAGCTGCCATGATGCCTGCATTGTTGACTAAGACATTTAGCTTGTCACTTTTGGCTAGAAAAGCTTTGGCAGCTGTGCGGACGCTGCCCAGTGAGTTGTTGTCCATCTCCAGCAGCTCGACTCGTCCGGGCTCAAGAAATGACTTGCAAGCCGCTGCACTCTTCTTAAGATTGCGCGCTGTTAAGAAGACCTTTCCACCTGTTGCTGCTAGTGCACGACCAGTCTCAACACCAATGCCCGAGGACGCACCCGTGACAATGAAGACCTTGTCTGTCATCTTGCCTTCGAGCCCTTCATCTTGGATGATTTGCACTGCTGTTGGACGCGCATCACCTGGGCCTCGAAGATTGGCCAGCTTGTGCGCTTCGGAGTATTTGCCAGTCATGTTCGCTATTGGCGCTATCGAAGTCAAAGGTGCTCTTGGACGATTGAAGTAGGAGGCAGATTTGTCACGGAGTGTCCTTTTGCTATGGCGACTGGAAATCCGGAGCGGGATCATCTCCAGCTAGACACAACAATGACACGGACATGTTGATAACAAAGACCAGGAATGCACCTCAATAGGTAAGCAGAACGATCAGATGTGTAATCATGTTACTCCTGTGCTCCATTACCGGCTTACGTCAGCTGATGCACGGCCTCATCTGATGCACGATTTTAGCTCCATCACCACCTTCAATTTTGATAATATCTAGGCCTTTATATACATCTAATCTATCTGATTTT
>QKZZ01002445.1:0-22533 GCA_003521265.1 Cetradonia linearis
GCTTACAGAGCTTACAGAGCTTACAGAGCTTACAGAGCTTGGCGGTAACTGCGGCTGCTATTTTAAGCGACGCGTCCAATAATGTTGTAGGGGTCGTGTTCATTGGTGAATTGTAATTATGGCGACCTCCAGTATGTCTACGGCATTTCCACGAGTGTCTTTGCCGTTGAAGGCCTTGCGCGGCTCAAGGAAAACATCATGGAGAATTCCACAGCCTTGCAGAACATTGCATCAGAATACTAGATCTATCTACCCAACAGCATTCAACCCATGCTTACGACCACTTACACTTTCTACGAGCACGCGAATCATATGCCCCACTAAGCCTGTCGCTGGTGGCATACGATCTATATTCATACAAACGGAGAATACGCCCAATGTAGATGTGAGCAACCATCTTTGACATGGCCATGGGCCAGCTGCTGAATTATCGAAGGCTCTGAAATTTCTTCCCTATCACCCCATCCTACCTGAAAACTCGTCGTCGCCATTCCTCGAATATCTTTCGCCCAGATCTACCTTAGCACCCCCGCACCCCTCGCCTCTAGCTGCACGGTTAATGAACATTGAGGGCATCACTTCGATATTCTACGGCCCTGATTTTATTACTGTTACAAAAGCCGCGGACGCAAGCTGGACACAGGTCAAACCAGAAGTCTTCAGCTTGATAACGGAGGCGGTCACTTCAGGGGAGCAAATCGTCAATACCATTGAAAACAAGTCGTTCGAGGCTGGTCAAGAGGGAGGAGAACAGGATACTTTAGGCTTCGATGAGAATGATAGCGAAGTGGTTGGCATGATTAAAGAACTTCTTGAAACTAGGATTCGACCCGCAATTCAGGAGGATGGCGGTGACATCGAATTCCGGGGCTTCGACAATGGAAGCGTCTTACTGAAACTCCGTGGAGCTTGCCGGACGTGCGACTCAAGCACCGTGACGTTGAAAAACGGAATTGAGAGTATGCTGATGCATTACGTGTGTATATCTACACGCCCTGCAGATCACATGTGTACTGACATGGGATTTTTACAGATTGAAGAAGTTAAAGGGGTAATCCAGGTTCTTGACCAAGAGGAGGAGATTGCAATGAAGGAATTTGCTAAATTTGAAGAAAAGTTGAGACAACAGAAAGGGCCTGATGCCGTTGCTTCAACTGTGGGTAGAGGGAGCCTTGATACTGTGGAAGCTTGAAGCGGTCTTGTGAAATTTTTTGACTGCAATCTGCTTGTAGCGGGAGGACAAACCGCGGATTTCGAGCTTTCCAGGACGACGGGTCAGGGAAGGACCAAAAGCTAATCTAGATGTGTCGCAAGGTGATCTGGACTTGCCAGCAGGGTGGAAGAAGGGATCAATGAGATGAGAAGCATCAAGCAAGGTTGGATCGGCGATTTGATCATTAGCCCAACGACTCACACTTTACTAAATGTAGATGATGCACTGCGTTTTGAATCACTATGGTAGAGTTCCCCTGCATTCGAACAATGTTGCCCTGCGCTCGATCATTGTTACTCAGGTGAGGTACGGCGTCAAGGCCGAGTACATAGCTCCCACAAATCTCTGCATGACATACTCTAACAAAACCCTTCTTCAATTGGCTTAACGAAAGATTGTCAAGATCGGCGGGCAAAAGCTTGTCCTCCATGCAGAACACCTGATAGTAAGGCCCAGCTGGAGTGTGCTGATAAGTAGCAAATAGATACGCCTGGTAACTCTTCTGCATACCTACAATGGTATGCAGTGTGATAATTACTAGCACCCCGGTAATAAAACCCCTACAATCAGCGTAAATAACAGCTGCTAGAAACTTCGATAGTCCTTCTATATAGAGACCGCTGTATCCATCTATCCTTCTAAGCAATGAAAACTTCTAGTGGTATGTAACTAGCACTAGTCTTTTGTAGCGCATTAATAATTAATACCCTGAGTGGGTGACTGGGTCTGGATAGCTTCGGGGACAACCGTTCCCGACCGCTCCAATAGCAATGTTAGTAGCAACCTCAATAAACAAAACAGCAGTAAGACACCCAGATCTTAGCCACAGGCATACCGGAGTCCGGAGTGAACCCATCAATCGTTACCTTACCTATCTGTACTTCCCATTCTCCACTTAGGTAGACGTGCCGAGCCTCATGCACATTTGCCGAGCCTTGCCATTGAATTTGTAGTGGAATTGCTGCCTCGTACCATCAGAGGCAAGAATAACCGGTGAAGCAAAATGAAGAATCGGTCTCGTGATCCCTTATGCGACCACATTCAGTGTCGCTGTAGGTAGGCTAACAAGGTATTGGAAGCTGGATGAATGATCGCCGCCAAACCTTGCCCCAGGGTCGTTGACCCCTCTTCTTTAGCTCTTCCTCCATGTTTGATCGAACGCCTCTCGCCTCTTTTAGGGCCGCTTCCGCGGGGTCGAGTCCGCCTAAGGAAGCCTGGGGAACATCCTGGCAATCCTGCCATTCTTCAACATCCTTTCCTTGACCATTTCCATTTCTAGAAACATATTCTGTCTTCATTGACACTGCATGACGCCTACGAGCAATACCGAGTGTCGACCTCACGCACGCATTGTAAAGACTTTGCCCGGAGGATAATCGCCTACCTGACCGCACTCGCACCGCCCTAACTATCGTACCACCTGCTCAAGTCCCGATCCTAAGTTCACAGCCCGCGAAACAAAGCTAGAAAAACCGACTTCTATCTCCATCTCGACTCTATCGAAGACTCCTAGGCTTCAATGACACCCGCAACCACAAATTGTGTCGTTGTAGGGTCCACAAGTTGAAGCTTCATCCATCGCCATACCAGATTGTTGATACTACACTGCCGCATCTTAAGGCAACATACCTACTGGGCGCGGCATACAGCAAGGGAAGAAATCAATAACGTTGGTCCGCACGGTGGTCGTATGGGCCTGATCAAGACCTTCGGCGGGGCTAAGACGCGTTGCGGTCCATCGCAAAGACCATTGGAGATTCGATATTCTACGATTCATTTCTGAAATTTGTACTCATAATTTCGCCTGTAATATCCCAAAGCTACTCCTTTTTTGGTACGATTTCCCAAAAGTTCGAAGAGCGTGCATGAGGACCGTCAATTGCTCTGTAGCAACATCGCATGGAGTCTGCCTGGCTGACATCGAGATACCCAGACATTCGATTAGCGTCATCTTTGCACCACTTCGACATATATTAGATCGGTCCCGGGCCAAGTTAACATTGTGGATAATTAGAACGCCTAGGTGGGTGAGTCTATCGTTCCCGATTCGAGAAGTGTTTGAGTTGTTTGCGTGGATTCGTTAGAATGTCATCCCCGCAACGGTGTTATTCGCCTTGTACTGAGACAAGGCTTCGCGCTCCTTCGTAGCCAGGACAAGACTTCCACTGTTCTGTTGTTGAAGCAAGACCTGCATCATAAAATTGGACACTTCATGCAAGCCTCCTGTTTCGACATCGGAAGCTAACACGACTGAGGTGGCAGACACTGTAAACAACAACACTTCAAAATTAGACTGATATACCCCGAGATTATCCTGGCACTCTCTTGAAAAACATCGAATTTGATTAAATTACGCCAATCGCTTGGGAGTGTGCTGAACATTTAAGCATCCTTCAGAACGTGTGTAGGACAAATTTCCTTCGCCCCTCAATTTCCTTCATCTAGAGCCCCTAACAGTCTAGGCCGTACAGAATTGCAAAATTTATTCTTTTACTGTACCTTAAATTCCTCTGGTCTACCTTACCAATTGGACTGGAATCTTGTGAGGTATTTGCTTGATGTAAGTTGTTGCCGAGCACTTTTTTGCTGATTCCCAAATTGCATGGTAACAGCATACAATACTAATTCTATTTCTACCGTTATATAGTCACTTTAGTTATTCCAAGTGAGTCTTTCCCTGAAATGCGAGCCTTATATATCTCTCATTCCTGAAATGGCGATCTTCTCATCAACAAGCGCGCTCTCTGGAACCAAATCTTACACTAGGCTTCCTCCTTGGCATTGTCTCTCGACAGATAGGCATCAATACTTGCTCAGTCACATCGTATCCACAACTACTGTATAGCATGGTTTTCCCCCTTTTCGCTGGCATCCCTCAACCAACGTCACAAATGTTCTTTTGCCCTCCAGCTATCGCATTGCCTGACCAGTCTTTATAGGTTATCTTTCGCAACGATGGCATCCCGCCTTTGATCACCCCTCACATTATACGACCACCTCTAGCCTCAGTCATGACTTCCAACCCGAGTTTGCAAGGCCAAGCAGGTCGACCGAAGCGTACCTCATTCAGTGGCTTCCCAGGCGGCAGCGCGTCGATGTTCCTTGACAGGTCAAAGGCTGGCATGCGTGGCTCTACACCAGACTCAGAGGCACTTGCCTCCTCGGATGATGAGCAAGATCATCAGCACCGTTTGCATCAAGTTACCAGTAACCCTGGGCCATTGCCAACTCGCCGCGCGTCATGGCTCACGGAAACACAACAAGCGCAAAATCGCAAAGGGTCCTTTGGAGGTAACGGGCCGTTTTCCCCAGCCAGTCCCAGTTCCGTAGGACCTTCCAGCGATCAAACGCCTTGGGGCAATAACATAAGCTCGAACACAACATCGGCGATAGGCCGCAGTCACTCTACCAGTACTTCTTTTCCTTGGGGAAGCACAATATGGAATAGTGAATCTCAGAAGGGACCACCGCAACGTTTGACCGAGGTATTGCCATCGCCGACTAGTATGATACCCCCAGGATCCGCCAGTCTCCATGGTGAGGAACCGTTGCAGAGTCCTTCTCTTGGCCAAGAGAACATTGCTGAATCTGCTATCCCATTTGCCATACCTCTCCAACCCACGCTCAAGACGTATCGTTCCCAGTCGTACTCTGTTGGTCAATTAGATCCAGAGTCCTCAGCTATACCGCCTCCTAATTATGGCGGTTACAATGCCTACGGACGCCAAAGGAATGGAGCACCTTATTCAGGCTTACAGCATAGACCATCGCGACCGAGTGTGCTTGGAGACTTGTCGCATGATCCCACCCTCCTAGGTCAGCTCCGTGAGGTTGAAGATGACGAGAGCTCTAACGCTTCAGAATCTGGCGCCCCATTATCCACTACGCAGACGATTGAGCAGCTTACCATGGAGAACGCTTTACTCCGCCAGGTCGCCGCTGAACAACTTGAGCTAGGGATTTCGAGGAACCGTAATCGACCAGCGACCGGCAATTCAGGTAAAGCACCGCGGAATACTGCTCAGACTTATCAGCAACGCGTACGTGACAATCTATCCGAAGGATCTGACTGTACCTTCTATGACATGGACGAATCGGACGCCTCCCCAATGTACAGATATGAACCTTCAAATGCGAGGAGATCCAGTGAGTATGCTGCTAAATCAAGTGCACAGTACGCGATCCCAGGTATCCCAGAGAATCGGACCTTGGAGAGTGTCAAGAAAGGACATTGGCAGAGCTCTTTAGGCTTTGGAGGTATTGGAGAGCCGCCACAAAGCAGACGCCATTCTTTCGCCGACGTACCTACAAGCCAGAATCCTGTTGGCTCAGCAGAGGACCCCCAAACCGGAAACACCCTGGCAGACCTTAATTTTCGGTCAAATAGCAGACACGAAAGCCCCGGAGGATATGGAGATAGTCTGGCTCGCCCGTCCCAAGGCGATGAAAGTGAGTATACCCAATTTCTTTGGAGTCAGCGTATAAAACAACAAGCTTTAGAACAGGAACATTTACGCGACCGTAATTTTGCAGTGTCCTACTTCTCCCGAACGGACTCCTCTCTGCGTTCAGAGACCCACCGGCCTGCCCTCTCACCAACCGGAGTACACCAAGCCTACATGCAGAATCAGTACGGTCGTCCGCAGCACCTCGGCCATACCCAGACGCGCCCCAACCAGCTACTTTTTATGGTTACGTTCAAAGCCCAGCGAGCCGACGTATTCTACGTTCAAGAAGGCACCGGTCTTCACGTGAAGAAGGGTGACCTGGTTATCGTTGAGGCAGACAGGGGTGCAGATCTAGGGACTGTAGCCACCGACAGTATTCCCTTTGCGGAGGCAAAAGAGCTAAAGGACAAATACATGCAAGAACACTTTACGTGGCTCATGGTCTTCTCCCGCCATGGCCAGAATGGTACAGTCGCCGGTCCAAATCCAAACGGCCAACCGAGCACGTCGAATAGTGCCATTGGAGGCATGGGCGGCTCCCCCAGCAAGACCGGTGCACAAGATCTACCGAGCAGCGACTTAAAGCCCAAGATGATTAAGCGCCTGGCACAAAATCATGAAATCCAAACTCTGAGAGACAAAGAGGGAAACGAAGCGAAGGCCAAACGTGTTTGCCAGCAGAAAGTAGTGGAACATCGCCTCAATATGGAAATCCTAGAGGCCGAGTTTCAGATGTGAGTTGTTAGGGAAAGGAGCATGACCATATTAGGACTAATGCATCTTAGGGATTGGAAGAAATTGACCTTCTACTACTTTGCCGATGAGTACATAAACTTCAATTCCTTGGTCACAGATTTATTCAAGATCTATAAGACTCGTATCTGGATGTCAGCTATCAATCCGGCGTCGTTTCAGACCCCCCTTGGAGGCCTGCAGATACCTGGTGGTGTAGGCTCTAACACTTTTGGCGGCGATAGCAATCAGTACCCCAACCGCGGTCAACAGCGACAGAATCTACCCGCAGCATCAACTGGTTCAAACCAGGCAGCATTAGGTGCTTTCGACCAGGTATGGAGCCTGAGTCGGGATAGTAGCGCTGTTGCTGGGATGGCTTTTCCTCAACTCTACGCACAGCCTTTCCCACCCACTGACCTCGACTTACGCCAATTAGATCAGTATCCATTGGAATACCGTCAAGGTCTCCAACAGGTCCTCAACATGCAACCGACATTTAGCTCTTCGAATTACAACACCCCTAGTCTACACCACTCGCCCTCCTTTACTTCCAGGCCCGACAGTGGCAACGGCGTACAGGAATCATCACAAGTGCTTAGCAGAGATTGGAATCAAGCTATGCAAGGGCTATCACTCGGCCACTGACCAACTGATGAGCTGCAATAACGGGCCGGAAGCTTCGAGAGAGCGGTCTCACAGCCAAAATTTTATGGCGCCAAAAGTGCTTGAGAATGTTTATATACGATTTATCCTTGTAATCTTCCACACAGCGACTCCGTATCAACCTTCGTACCCAAAATTTTCGTGTTTATCCCAGCATTCACGTGGCGAAAGGTTTTCGGGACGGTGACACTTGCTATATGAATGCAACAGCCTTTGTTCAGGGCACAGTTCGATATTTGAGCAGGCAACAATGGATTGCGGGTCTTCCCATGCCTTTATGACGAAACGAACGCATAGGGCAGTTTCCTTGCTTCGGTCTTTACGACATATGAGAGATGAGAGCAACGATAAACTTATCGCGCATGGTTGGATACCTTCCTAGGTATATCAGCTTATCGCAGAGGTAGCTTCCTAGATTCACTCATTTGCGATCGAGATCTAGCTAGAGCTTACAAGAGAGATAAAGATCACTTCTTCCACATTTTGCGCTATTCGATACTGAAACTTCTTTAAACTTGCCCACCCGTGAGCTTCTATTATACCTCTCGAAAATGGCCGTGATTGACTGCATCCGAACTTCAAAAGATGGCCATGCGGTAACAGGATATTTGATGACAAATATTCGGCTCACCAACATGACCCCATGACCGGCTTCGGGAGACCAGATCCGGAAAGTTTCTTGACGGAATTTGACCTGTGGCCACTAAGGTTGCCGAACTGCCACATTTCCCGTACGCATCGCGCAAATTGACTCGTGAATGTGTTATGCTTCGTGATTACGTCTTGCTATCTGAGAGATCCGTCGACAACATGGCGAAGGTTGGTAAACGGTCTCGCGGTATGAATCATGACGCCCCATATTCCCAACCTGCTCTCAACAGACATCCATTAACGCCATGCAGACACAGAACTTGAACAAACACATCCAAAGAGATCAAAGCCCAGCAAAATATTAGAAGACACGCCTGACTCGGAAGAGGATCCCGGCCGCTCAATAAGCAAGTAAGCTAAATCTCCAGCACTTACCGTACCTCTGCATACTCACCGTTGGGTAGGCAATTTCTAGTTGCCGCGAAGGAAACCGCAAAACACAGCAACGTAGCAGTTGTAAGCTTCACTAATACTGTTGATGAGCGGAAGCAGAGACTCAACAAGTTCTTAGATGGACTTGCTTTCAAAGTGTAAGCTTGTTTTGCACGGTTGCACCACCTTTGAAGCATGTGATAATTGTTTGGGCCTACAGTACGGAACAAGATAACCAACTACAAGAATTGTTCCTTAATACTCTCACTGAGGTTTACGTAACTCATTTGCCTAAGTCTACTACGACGGAGCGATTGAGACATGATCATGGAACGGGGACGAAACCCGCAGAATGCACAGTCTACAACATCGCCAAGTCCAGTATCATGTCATCACGAGAGTTACTTGGACACTACGATCGAATCTGCCAGCAAACTGCTGCTGCTGAAGGTGTCTTGAGGATGGAGTCCGGATCGGAGGGTGACCTCCAAACATTGCAGAAAGTTCTCTACAACCAAGGAGAGAAGACGAAGGTCGAGATAGACTACTTCCTGAATGGGAGCAGCAATTCAGTGACAGAAAAACAAGGAATTCACGCATCCGGGGCTGACAGTGATTTGTGGACTAGGTTCGCTATGCCATCTAAAGAGGAGGATGGGAAAGTTGGCAAAGACAACGGCGAGAGCTGGGCGGTGGCAGCAAAGCATATTGAAACGGGTGTGCAGCGCATCGTCAAGTATTTGCCTGATAGCGAGTAATAGTTGCCCGGTTCGATGGAGCATACGGCGTTTGTTGAAGGCTGTGTCTTAGCGTGGAGATTTGAGCACTGCTCTATATTTGCGCCCACTGCTGTGATATAGAAGATATCTTAATTGGCTAGTACCAATTCCAGCCAATTCAAGCTACGAAAAGCTTGCTGTCTACTCGATAGCAGCGAGTAACCAGAGCCTCGAGAGCTAAAGCATGTCGAAGCTACGCCAAGCTGCGGAGCTTTGATTGGAGGATGTTTCCGCAGCTACTGGTGGCCGGGCTAAGACCTCGCTTAGTTCCTTAGTCAATTCCACAACTTTGACCTCCGCCTTAGCAACCGGAGAGTCTCTCATTGCAAGACAACGACGACAATTTCGCCCACACAGTCAAGGTATGCGCTCCTCCTGGTCAATCCTTTGATGAGATCAAATCCTCGTCGCGCATAGGGCGTTTAGAGCTTGTCGGTGAAGCTTGGATTGGCTGATTAAAACGTTCCAGATGGGTGCCCTCAAATACGTCGAAGAGCTTCAAAAGAAGAAGCAATCTGACGTCCTCCGCTTCCTGCTACGCGTTCGGTGCTGGGAGGTAAGAAGTCAGCCCTCCCGCGCCCTCCAATGAGACCTTACCACGTCTCTCTACATGCCTCCAGATTGGGGAGCCACTGAAAATATTTGTGGCACGAAGCCGTGTCTTGCTATACACTCGTTGAACATTGCTGAGAGTGTATCAATATAGCTCCGACAACTAAATGTCATCCACCGCGCTTCTCGTCCCTTTCGTCCAGACAAGGCTCGTCGCCTAGGCTACAAAGCGAAGCAGGGCTACGTCATCTACCGTGTCCGTGTACGTAGAGGAGGCCGCAAGAGGCCTGTGCCTAAGGGTGCTACCTACGGTGCGTCAAACAGAATCCTCTCATAATGTCTCCAAGCAATGCTGACATGGATTGCGGATTAGGAAAACCCACCAACCAAGGTGTGAACCAGCTGAAATACCAACGCTCCCTCAAATCCACCGCCGAGGAACGTGTCGGCCGCCGCTGCGCAAATCTGCGCGTGCTAAATTCCTACTGGATCAACCAAGATTCTACATATAAGTACTTCGAGATCATTCTCGTTGACCCCCAGCACAAAGCCATCCGTCGTGACCCTCGGATCAACTGGATCGTCAAGCCCGTCCACAAGGTAAGCTCACTAACGCACACAATTTCTTACAATGATATGCTAATACGAGCCTAGCACCGCGAGTCCCGCGGTCTCACAGCCACAGGCAAGAAATCTCGGGGTCTGGGCAAGGGACACAAGTTCAATAAGACTACGGCGGGTAGGAGGAAGACATGGAAGCGTCACAATACTGAATCATACTGGCGTTATCGCTAGGATATGGTTCATTGTGCCTTACAGTTATTGCATGAAATGAGCGTTAGCTGAGACGGAAGGCTACAATGATACCGAAATCAAAAGAACTCTCAAACCGGGTGACATGATTTGCTGTTCCTTTGCATGACCCGCCTAGTAGAACACACTAGATGCAGTTCAGAGAAAGCAAAATTCATTTGCCTCATACCGGTGGAGTTTCTGTATCTTCAATGTTGTTCTAGTGAAAGTTCATGTTCTATGGAAAACACAAAGACACTGGGCATTTGCAGCTATAAATCTCAGAGCCATCGGGAGTTCGTCAACGGACATGCAAAAATTGTCTTTTAGAATTAACACTTATAGCTTTTGCCGTGCAAAACAATTCGCCGCTTCCACTTATAGACGTCATTGCGAGGGTATGGTTGCATAAACATCTTGAAGTCTCCCGAACCTCCTTTGAGCGCCAGTTGTTCGTTGCGTAAGCTCAGACCATGAGCACGCGAATCTCCTAAACCCATAGCAAACCGCCACATACCCATTGCCATGCCGGACACTTGAACAAATTGGATATCTTAGTCGTTATTTCATTCCAAATCCTACGCTCTCGGTGACTGCTGTCCACAGCTTTTCCTCCAGCATGTCCCTGCTCTTATATCGGTCTAAAACAAGCATGTTGAAACATGTTCTTGCTGTTGGTAATTTCGAGCTGTTGGGACCACGACAGATGATCTTGATGACCAAACTCGTGGCACCCATTGCAGGAATCCGGTCACTAGCTGTAATGAAGCTTAGCAACTTCCGTTGACCCTTGGCTGTAGCATTTGCAAATGTTTCCCAGAACCAAGTCACCACGGGTTCATTGGACCCATCCACGCCCTTGCCCCAACCATCGTAGATCGCGACTGTCCGTAGCGTTCCCACATCCAAAGGCTCATCTGAGCCACGCACGAGAAGCTCGATTTCTTCGGGTCGAAACAGGGATAGCGCGTTGCCTCCGCAGACAGTGAAGAACCCACGCTTGAAAGGCTCATACTGACGAGCTACAGAAATATCAAGAAGGTATCTAACGTAAAGTTCAACAAATTCGTGTCGGTTCTTATTGGTGACGGCTTGTTTCTCTCCATGGGGACAGAGAGGGACCTGGACAATATGGCCATATCGCTCAACATCGGCAACAAAATCACGGCAAAAGGTTTCTTCTACCTCGCCATCAAATTCAAGCAGCTCTTTGAGGCCATGGGCCAGTGACGGGTGGAGTTCGGCCAGATCTTCAAGAGTGTAGCCCTGAGCCGGCCGCAACGAAGAGGTTGTTGGGCCAGTATAATTGGGTGCAGACGCAAGAAGTTTTCGAAAGGTAAATGGAGGAAGCGCAACGTCGAGTATCGTGGAGTTGTGGATAGCAAGACCAAGCAGCACTCCCACCAGAAAAAATTGATCGGACGTTTCAAATGTGTTAGGATTGAAGTAGCAATAGTGCGACTCTCCGTCGTACACAAATAAGCCATGTTCAGGGTCAAATATTTCTCGGACTAAGAGGAGGAACCATTCTTTTCGCAGTCCGCCAGAGTCCAGACCCTCTTCACCTTTGAATTCTATCTTCAATCCTTTCTTGATCTCTTCCTGCCCTGTGCCAACCACCTCACTGACGCCGCGGAGACTGTCTTCTACGAGACAATCTCTCCGGACCCTTAACACGAGATACTGATCTATCACCTTCCGGCTTATTATACTGTTGAAGAAAGCTTCGCGAGCCTTGATTTCCATTTGTCGACGAGCATCGTGTTCCATTATACGTATTTTAGCCCATATCGACAAAAACATGGGGTATTGGCAGAAAGAGAAATTTCCCCTTCTGGACTCCCAGACCTCAAAATCGGCAACCAAGTCCTGATAATCTACAAGTGTATTGTAGAAAGCACTGGTCGGTAGAAGCTGACAGTGTCGACTCGCCCGGTTCAACGAAGCGGACCCAGCTCTTGTTCTACTAGCTTCGGACAAGGATAGTTTGAAAGTGTCATTTATCCGGGAAGAACCTTGAATATTGGCGGAAAATAGCAGCGACATGATCTTTGCAGCAGCTTTAATCTGCCAATCTTCAGCGTAGGGAACCCCGACGGCCTTCTTCTCCGGAGACTTTGGTGCTGGGGAAATGCCGAGGGCAGCATGGAGGTGAGCAGATGTTCCTGCACCTGGCCCGGAAATGATAGGTATCAGACCATCAGTCGCGTCAACGCCATTGGAACGTTTTCCACCATGTTGTTTGGACAGCCGGTATGTGACAAAGCTCCCGACCAGATCTACTAAGCTTCGTAGATGAGGTTCGGAGAACCTACAGAACCAGTTTGCAAAATACTGTTGGCATCCGTTTGGAGAGTTTGCCATTAATCCCAGAATACGCTTTATTATGCCTGAATGATGTCCTGCGCTACCACTTCCTGTGCTGGGAGACCGTTGGGCAGAGACTGATGATTGCTGGAGTGATCCGGCATAGGGCCTTGAGATGGAACGATGACCCGGACTTTCAGATTTCCCAGACATTCCCGAGTCCGTGTACGGCGATTTGCCAGTATCCGAAGCGTGTAGCAGCGGATTTGCAAGTAGGACGAAGAGGAAACGAAATTCCTCCGGTGTTTTCAGAGGCCGTCCTGGGCGACGAAGTAGGGCTTCAGTTGCCTTTAGTAGCGTTCGCTGGACGTGTGCACCAGCGTCGGCAATTTTTTCTTCCATCAGCTGACGTAAGTCGGCCGACACATTTCTGAGCTCGCTCTTCTGTCTCTCGTCAAGCAAATTGCCTTCTTGTAAATGATCTAGTTCATCTTTCCAGAAACGCCCAACGGAGATGACGGTGTGATACCACTCGTTGAGCTCAGCCCAATTGATTCGAGGGGTCTTCATGTTTACCCTTTCTTCGGAACTTCCATCCAGGGCTTGGCCGGCGTTGCTCCGCGGTCGGGTCTGTCCAGACTGGCTTCGTCCTGTCCACCACATTCCATTCTCTGCAAAGTCACCCAGTAGAAGCATCTTTGCATCAAGCTCTGGAAAAGCTGCTTCGGGAGCAAAGCAATCATCGGACCTTTGGGTCAAGCATTTCTCAACGACGGTACCTTCACTTGCTGCTCGTTGGAGATGAGGAGACTTATAAGCCAAGAATGCTGCATTGAGGCAATCAACACTACTGAAGCAAGCCATCATGTAGTTCTCCAGTGACCTGAAAATATATCGAGAAGATCCCTGTGTATGCTGTTGAACATTATTGGACGCATTGTTTGTAACTTTGGGAGGAGATGCTTGTATTGGGGGTGGAGGAGGAGCTCTAGACGGGTGCGGCATGACTTGAGGCGCGGACCCAGCTCTTGGGTTCTTGAGGCCGGACCTGAATGGTAGCCGTATTGATCGGAATGCGCTCGTTTCTCCATTGGATTGCACATGAACTGGTCCTGGACAGATCTTCGAATCGTGGTCAAGCTCCGTTTGTAGGTAGTCTCGTAGGCATTCGTCAATCAGATTCCGAGTTCTGTCTAAGGACAGATGGAGAACTAAGTTTGGACGTTAGAGACACCAGAGAGAGACCAGAAGAGCCCGTACCTTTCCTTGGTAAAAGAGGCTTTGCGGATGTCTGTGACGGATTTGAGGCCTCGGCTGCACGCATGTTCCCCTGCAATCCAGCGGCTTGCTTTAAATCATTGATCATAAGGCACACTGTGCAGCGGAAGACGTCCAGATGCCGAGGCCATCTTATTGTGGAGTCGCATGTACTACAATTGCCTGTCACAAGGTCTTTCTCTGAGCTGTGCGAAGGAACACCGTTTGAGGAATCCATGTAGTCCTTCAAAACAAATCCGGGTGAAAGCATTGGAGAGTTGTAGAAGTCATCTATAACCTCGTCTTGGTCGTCCACCTCGATTTCCCTATCCGGTTTCCTTGCACTACCAAATATCGAAGGGAAAGGGTGACTGTGTGAACGTCTATGCCAAGGTCTCTGGCTTGAACGGGAAAGAGCGAACGAGTCTGTGGAAAATAAGAAAGGTACGCCATGAAGTGGCAGATCCTGGAATTTGTCAATCCGCTGAGCCTGGTAGGGTGGACTTCTCAGACCTCTGGAGGTCGGACGTGAAGATGAGCTGTTAGCTGCTGGAGAGCCAGGGGCCAGTCGAGAGGGCGAAGGCATTGAACGATTAGACTAATGTCACCGGCAAGAACTATCGCCCTCTAGCAGGGGTACTGAGAGAGAAGGCAAGGATCCAATATAATCTATGCACTATAACGTCTGGGGGACAGAATGAGATAAAGCAAGCGGACACCAGCAGTAGCTAGTAGCTAAGGTTTTGTGTCTATTGTTAGCCTGTATCGCAGAGATCTTTGCCAATGTATCTCAGCAACGATAGTAAGGCATCATGTATGTCGACAAAAGATCTTCCAATAAGCATTTCCTGAGGCGAAAATATGAATCGAGTCATCATTTGGAAGCAGAGCTGAATCTTGTGAATACAGCCAAGACGGGTACGAGGGAAAAATACCGCAGAAGGCTGTTCTAGGGCTATCATGGGTCGCTTTTGAGGCTTGATTTTGGTGGCCGGGGGAAATGCGAGCATTCTCCAAGTAGGGGGTGAACCCTTCTATCTACATTGATTGTCGGTGCTACCAGGCCTATCCAACCTTTGCAACATGCTGCCCAGCGGGCTACATACTGGGCAGAGAGCCCCACAAAGTCATTTGACACTTACTCGTACTTTGGAACGAATACTAGCAAGCTTTGCCCAAACTCCAAAAGTTAATCAGCATCGACTGTGGAACGATATTCATTATACATGTCAATGGGGTAAAGGCGAACGATGGGGCAAGCAGTTTACTTTCTCCAATCTCTCGTCTTCAGCCATCAACTTGATAATCCTTCTGCAAGTTCTCCCTGCGACCGGGCTCTAATCTCGTTCTAGAGGCGAGAACGAGACAGGCATGTCGAGACTGTGTCTCTCCGATTCAGATCGAATGTCTCGCGACTGGTTCGTAGAAACTACAAGATCTCTGGGCTATGATGTTAAGATCGATGCAATGTTAAGAACATCTATAAACACCACCTTATCTCTTAAGTAAGCCGCAATGAATCTCACCCATGAAGGACAATATATTTGCGAGCAGGAAGGGTAGACAGCCGGGACCACCTACCTGTGCTGGCTCACACTTAGATACTCAGTGAGCCACCCGAGCAATACTTTAGAAATTATGGGTTTGATTACCTAGCCGCAGACCAACTAGAGGACGCTATGATGTGCCCAGGTTCCCAGCAAACACCAGCTCACCCGGACTAGGATGGTATACTAGGTGTCTGTGCTGGTGTTGAGATACTTCGAGTCTTTCAAGAGGCAAGATCGAGTCCGAGTATTCTGTTGGTGTCGTCAACTGGACTAACTAATCAACACTTTAATTTTCGAAAGCTTCCTTCTGACAAAGTATTTCCATTCAAGTGAAGAGGGAGCTCGGTTTCCAACATCTATGGTTTCATCAGGCGTGTGGGCCGGCCGCATACCTGTAGAGAGGGCTCATAATCTCCAACGAGTTGGAGGCGGTAAGCTGACAGTGAGACAAGAGCTTGAAAGGATCGGATATTTGGGCACTCAGGATGCCAGTTATAAAGCAATACCAATCGGAGTACGTCAATTAATCGCTGCTATCTGACTTGTAGGAACTTATAATTGAAGGCTCATTTTGAATTACACATTGGTGAGCTATCGGTCTCGCAAGCAAGCAATGTTGGAGGAGGGTGCAACCGGCCTTTCACTTCTACAATTCGGCAAAGTTTCCTCCTAACCTCCTTGGCCTCTTTGACCCTCTTCAGAACCAGCGAACGCATAGCTTACTTCTGTGTAGAACAAGGTCCTCGGCTCGAAGCACAATAGCAAAAGATAGGAATCGTTCAAGGAGTATGCCATAAGCTCACTTTATAACCATGGTCATCATCATGTACTGACTGTGAATGGAGGCACAAGCATATCGATGGCATACCATTACAGTCAAAGGTCGCGACTGTCATAGCGGCACCACAGATTTTGCCAATCGTTCCGACGCAATGCTCACTGCTGCTAAGATGATTCTCCACTCCCATCGCCTCGCAACAAGGCACTCCTGTTTAGCAAATACCGGGATCTTGACTTTGAGCCCTGGAAGTACGAATACGGTTCCAGGAACGGTGCGCTTCAGTGTGGACATACGCGGTGGTGAAGATGACCGCCTGACGGGCCTGGAAGACGAGCTCAAAACAGACTTCGATAGGATTGCGCAGAGTGAAGCTGTGGACGATCTGAACGAGGGCGGAATTGTTGGCAGGGGTTGTACGGTGGAGTGGGTATTGGATGCTCCAAGCCAAGCAATCAAATTCGATAAGGATTGCATTCAATGTGTTGAGGATAGTGCAAAGGAGCTCTGCGGTAACGGGCATCAAAATCTCACAAGCCATGACCAGTGGTGCGGGATACGATTCTGTTTTCACTTCTCATCGTGTGCCCACATCTATGATCTTCGTACCCTGCAAGGATGGCGTCTCGCACAACCCAGCGGAATATTGTTCTCCGGAGCACTGTGCAAATGGCGCACAGGTCTTTACGGGTGCTATATTGCGTTATGATAAGCTCAGGGCGGAAAGAGCAGGTTAACTTTGAAAGGCCCGGCGAATATGGAAAGAAAATATGTATGTATATGCTGAACCAGGATTGGTAGTTGATAGTCTCGATAAGGAAAGAAAACAGTTGCTTCGTACAACAATTGCAGATAAATCTGTTAGTAATCTTCTCGATTTTTTTTTGTTCGCAGTGTCCTCTGCCTACTTTGACAACAACAAACCTAGCGATTTCTGTCACTCGGCTAAACACGCTACAGTTCAGCCGCTCAAGTAACCCGTGACTTCTCAACTAACCAGGGTCTTTGACGACCATGAGCCACCTTCCTAAGAAGGAGGAGCACCGCGACCTCTACCGAATCCGCCTCGGAAGCTGGGAGCAAATCCTTCAGGTGCACCACCCTCCTTAGTATCACCCATCTCACGTCTTCGGTATCCACCTTCACGTTCTCCGCGGTCACCGCGAGGTCCTCCACGTCCACCAGGGCGACGCTCACGGTCATCACCGCCCATCATACCCTTAGGAGGAGCATGAGAGCGTTGTTGCTTGATGTGTGTTGCGGGAACAATCTCGGCAGGTAGATGGAGCCATTCGCGCAGATAATCAAGACCCTCGGGAGTGAGGGTATAGTAGTACCATTGCCAAGAGAACTGAGTCTTTAGATAGCCACGAGAGGTGAGAGATTGGCAGGCTTTGATCACCTGGAGCAAATCAGAACGTCCGATACGAAACGCGGAAAAATCATACGTAGAGGTTCTTGGTGTCAATTTCATTATGCTTGGGAAGATTGAAGTCTTTTTTTGCGACAAGGACGCCCTCTGTTAGAATATGTTAGTAATAGTACTCAGAAGCGAATTTGGGCAGGTGAGCGTGATTATGAGAAGGAGCATACCGCGGAAGAGGTATTCGTGGATCTTCTTTCTGTCCGCCTTGGGGATAAGCCTGCGGAGAAGTCAGCTCTCAGAACACTATGAGCATTCAGATGTTAAAGAACATGCATGATCGCGAGTTCCTGGCGTACTTCGGGGAATCGCTTCGATCAATGCTGCGTGTTGTGACTTGTGTAATCAGTCGGAAGAGTTGTGTGGGAAAATGGGACGAAGGGAGCTAGCGCGCCTAAAGTCGGAGCTCTTGGCTGAATCAATCGCCGGTATGTAATTTATATGACTCCGATCTTTTGCAACGACCCTAAAGTGCACATTGACGCCGACCTCAAAATCACTCCTAGAAAGGAATCTCGTTATGACGCCTCATATGATCAACGTACTGCTGACATCATTTCCTGGCCTTGGCCTTCCAGTCTCTCTATCCGTCCCTATCGATGCCTCTAACACCATCGCAGACCTGACGCAACGACTCTCAAGACGTCTCCCAGATCTAGAGACGCGGCTCATACTCACTACCACCTCGAATAAGGAGGTCACCCCCTCACAGGCTCCAGTGTCATCCTTACTCTCTAGCGATCATGACACATTGCTACCCCTCCGCCTTTCAGTACCCTTACGTGGTGGGAAGGGCGGTTTTGGTTCGCAGCTCCGCGCTGCAGGTGGGCGCATGTCGTCACGCAAGAAGAACAATCTAGGTGATAACAACAACTCAAATCGCAATCTCGATGGCCGACGGCTGCGGACAATTAACGAAGCAAAAGCTCTCGCCGAATACCTGGCGCTGAAACCGGACATGGAGAAAAAGGAAAAGGAGACTCGACGAAAGCGGTGCGAGCAAGTTGTTGCTGTGGCTGAAAGTAGGGAACAGGAGATTAGGAATGGCTCAAAAGGGAAAGTTGATGGAAAGTGGGTTGAGGACAAGGAAGAGGCAAGGGAGAGGGCTAGAGAGGCAGTAATCGCAGCTATGGAATCAGGAGACTATCGTGACAACCTCGGGGCATCTCCGAGTGGTAGTTCTGGAGGTGGATCGGATGAACACAGTGACAAGAGTGAGGATGAGGAGCTAGAGCAGCAAACATCTTCCCGGACAGCGACTGCTTCCACATCAAAGCCAGCGCCTGCACCTGTAAGAAGCTATCTGGGGTTTGATGAGGATGATGAATTTATGAGCGACGATGAAGAAGAAGCCGAGGATGATGATGCTGTCGTTGTAGAGGATACCTTAGGCAAGGGCAAAGGGAAGGCTCTGGCTTGAAGATTATGAATTTGGGTCCTGCATTATTTAGCGATGGCGTTCCGGAAGAGAATCAAAATTTTGTACGATAGCCAAGATCCCTCTTTGGCCTTGGAATCGCGTGAATATTACTAGCGTTGTAAACAAAATAATATTTACAGGTGCGGTCTTAAACCTGCCAATCTTCATGGCGTCAGGAACTCATCTTACCCAGCTTCTTAAGATCTCGAGGAACACAATACTGGTGTTCCTCTGCCCGGTCCTCGCATCATGTACCAGCCCGACGCATAAGTTTCGACGCCGACCTCAATGCTTTCAGAAGCGTCACCAGCATGTTGAGACCGCCGCAGCGACTGCCTATGACTTGTCAATTCCCCAGCAATTGCTCGGCTTTCCAAGATCTTGTCCAGGCTGCGGGGCTTTCATACAGGCTGTCACTCCCGATCAGCCTGGGTTCTACAGTACCAATCGAAAGTCGGTGAAAGCTTATATAGCTCGCAATGAACAAAGATCGAAAAATGGACAACTTGGAGAGTATGAGGCATTTGACCGCGTATTAGGGAAGGCAGATACCGCTCTACTATCCCAATTGGGCTTGGCTGGTGCAAAGTTCCAAGAGAATGGTATGGATCCACAGCATCGTTACAGTCTGGCTAGAGACTGATACCTTTACAGCGGCTCATAGGTCTATGGACGTCCCGACGCCTGTATGTAACCGCTGTCATGATCTTACCCACCATCATTCTGGTGTTCCTGTCATTCATCCAACTATGATGGACATCTCAGATATCATAGCGGAGACTCCACATAACTACAACCATATATATCATGTTCTGGATGCAGCAGATTTTCCCTTGTCCCTCATACCATCCCTGCAACGCCATATATCTTTATCTCCTCAAAGATCACAGAATCGGAGAGCAAAGACGAGCCACTTCCAATTAGGACGGAGAGCCGAGATAAGTTTTATCATTACCCGGTCCGACCTGTTGGCCCCCAGGAAGGAGCAGGTTGATAAGCTTATGCCATACCTTATAGAAGTCCTTCGTGACGCTCTAGGTGGATCCGCTGAGAATGTGCGCCTTGGTAACGTGCATTGTGTGAGTGCCAAAAGAGGGTGGTGGACGAAGCAGGTCAAAGAAGATATTTGGAATCGGGGAGGTGGTGGGTGGATGGTTGGGAAGGTGAATGTAGGCAAAAGTAATCTTTTCGACAACATCTTCCCTAAAGGTCGAAACGAAGAAATCGGCGTCCAGCCCCTACGACATACTATAGAGCAAGGCGGGTTGGACAAACTAGCTCTAGAAGCCCAAATACCGCCGGATACTGCAGAGCACAACCTCCAAATTGAACGAGATAGCAAGGCGCACGAAGAGAAAGAAGAGGAAATGGAACCCTTAGGAGATTCACCATTACCTCCCGCACCACCAGAGACGGCATTCCCTGTATTACCGCTGGTCTCGTCCCTCCCAGGAACGACGGCCTCTCCGATTAGAATCCCATTCGGTGGTGGTAAAGGGGAGTTGATAGATCTTCCTGGCCTATCTCGAGATGATCTCGAAAGTTTTGTTAAAGATGAGCACAAGCTGGATCTTGTGATGCGTCGCAGGGTCAAACCAGAACAATTTACCATCAAGCCAGGGCAATCGCTACTTGTTGGAGGTCTAGTGCGTATTACGCCTTTGACAGAGGCGCCTGTCTTGGCCTACCCGTTTTTACCTTTGAAGTGTCATGTTACGTCTACTGGAAAGGCCGTTGCAATACACACTCAAAAATCAGAATCTGGTGTAGCTACTATCGCGAAACCAGGGGTTGGAAGTAGGATGGACCCGGCAGGAACCTTCTCATTGATATGGGATGTTACTAAGCAGCGTGCTGGTCCGCTCACTAATAAAGCAGCGGCTGGACTGAATCCACAGGTCTTGCCATTCGTGGTGCTATCAGCGGACATTCTGATCGAGGGCTGTGGCTGGGTGGAACTTGTAGCTCAAGTTCGAAAGAAAGACATGGAAGCAGTGCGTGCAAAGGGGGACTTTTTCGATGATATGCCATATCCAAGAGTTGAAATTGTGAGCCCCGATGGGAGACATGTTGGGATTCGTCGGCCAATGGGAGGTTGGATGCTCAATGGCCCGAAGCCTGGATCAGGGCGCCCGCCCGCAAGACCAAGGCGCAGCATGAAAGGAGTCAAGAAGAAGATGAAGAGTGTCAAAAGAGAAGAGTCACGATCGTCTAATGTTTGAGCACTGAGATACTCTATAGCAATTTTTGAGAATATTAGGAATAATATGCAATAAATCTCCATTGATCCTGATAACTGGTTCTGATTCATTTCGGCTGTCGTACTCCCATGCGATCCAAATTGTACAGAGCAAGTGCATTGACGCGCAGGACTAGGCCATAAAACATTTCGCTTTGCAGTCAGAAGTAGAGTAGTTTGCTACGACTAAGTCAAATGGAGGTTGATATGTGGACAATTCTCAGGAAGTTAGGAGCATTGAGAAGCTTGTATTTCAAAATCGCAATTAGCGTCGTTTTGTAATATTTACGGAGCGCCATTAGTTACAAACCACCCTTCCCTAAATCCCTTAGAACCATAGTTCGAGAGAAACTTAAATTTTTATATTATAATTTATTTATTATCATTTTACCTTAAGCTTACATCATGCTACGTCAGCAATTCCAAACCCCTTTGTAATGTGGCCCTGGGCCATATTAGCCAAATAGCCAGACGGCCGGCCCTGGGGAGCGCGGGGCCACTGCGCGACAATCCCAGGGCTAGCCCATGTTGCACTTGACCCCATGAAATATATCTACCATGTGTAACACATAGTTTGAGTTCCTTAATCATCTAATATAATTTAATTATAATCTAGCATAATCTTACAATATCCATTTTACTTTGTGGAATTTCATGTGAGTGAAGTTGTCTCTATTAAGTTTTGAATGATTGGCCTTAATGCTACTTACATACTAATTAAAACTAATTATCAAAGATTGCTCCTTATCACTGTCATTTTTAAATAAATTTTATATTTTCATATCATCCTTTAAGCTAAAATAGTTAGTAAATTTATTAAAAAAAATTATTAAATTTTAGTTTATAATATTTCCCTTCCTATATTATAAAATATTTATCATTTTTACCATAATTATTTTTAAGTAAGCCTATGTCATCTAATATATCCAAAGACTTATCAAATATTAACTAATATTTAAGGTTTAAGATAAATAAATGAATATATATTATTCTTATTTAGCCTGTTACCTATTATATGATCCCTACCTATAATTATATCCTCTGCTGCCAGGTTTATTTGGCATGGACTACTTATTAAGGAAAAGGACTTACTTAAGTTAAAATGGTTAAATGCTATTAAATTATTAATCTCAGTTTTATTTAATATAATCATAGTAGCAAAAGTATCCTGAGGATTAATATTATCATTTGATGACAATAATGTTAAGTAGGCTTTATAAAGTAAAAAACTTACCTTCCATGGATATTATAATAATGTAGGCCTTTCCATATTATTAACCTTATTATCTAAGTCCACCAGGTCTTCCATATAATGGTTAAATTGTAACGGGGAAGGGTTGATCTCCTATTAGAT
>QKZZ01002451.1:0-19200 GCA_003521265.1 Cetradonia linearis
CTAAAAGGGTATGGACACGTCTGAGAACTGAGGCAAGATTGATTGATTAATAGACCGTCCCGGCTCGAAAGCCATGCGGCTAAGGTTGCTCCCCGGGGGTCCAACCCCGGGGTGTAAGCCTCGGAGCCACATACATAGGGTGCAACGAGCTCAGCGCCGCTGAGTCTCCAAGATCGCGTATCCGGGGACTGGCCAAACCTCACCCCTTTCAGGGACGATGGCTTAGACAGCCACTTCCACCAAGCTAGGGGACAATCTAGGTGCATAGACTGAAAGCATTCATCTCGGTTAACTTCGCCCTAGTCCTACCGGCACCCTGCAGGTGCACGAGACAAAGGCCGGGGTGATCCGATGTAGATTCTATTGTCGGCTTACCCGATTATGCTGACCTTTGAAGAGCATAGTCTTAATCGATTAACATGTAGCCCCACCTTCACGTCCGCGTCAATATAGTTCAAGCGCAGTCCGCTTACATATGTATATGCTCCGGTTTAAGGCGACTCATTGCTAATTACTTACTTATGTCGCCCAATAGGCAGCATTTCGGTTGTACGCACACAACAGCGAGTCAACATCTGGAAGATACTAAGCTTTACAAAACCGAAGCGGACATCAGGACAAGGCATTGTTGCTAGCGAAGGCGAAGAGCAGAAATCTTCGCCCAAGCTTCATAAAGTCATGTCTAGCTATACCGCGATATATTTCGTCAGCTTTTTGCGCTCAACTCGTTGGGTAACATAGCAGAAATGCCTACAACCTGACCATAAAGGTTGTCGTTAGGGATCTGTAGGACCAACATGGGTCCTGTTCCTCGAGAATTGAGACGAACTCCCAGCGGATTGGAGGCAAGAAGCCCTTTCAGACTAAATGGACGCGTTTGATAGATCTGAATTGATCTCAACCCTGACATTAGCTCTCTGCCAGCCGTAGCATTACAAGAGCTCTCGCAGGTCCTGCTACCAGTGAAGTCTGTTCGGTGTACGTCGACTGCCTGTCTATTGGGAATGATAGCATAAGAAATGTAGGGCAATTTTCTTTCGGTATACACACGCCAAAAGTGTTCAATTTATGACTGTGGTTGGCTCGAAAGCAATCGGGTAGTTAATGGTGTGCTCGGCGCTTTTATTTCATGCGGTCCTTCTACCCATTCCCAACAAACGGGAGACTGTAATAATGGATTACTAAGGATATGTTTCCTCCAGGTTTCGATAGACGCCAGTTTTACAGATGTACGTCTGTAATATTTTATGATACATTAGCCGCGCTTACTGTTGCGCCTGCTGCACTAGGCGGCAATCTCCCTCTCGCAAGCACTCGACAAATCAGGTCGCAACCTTTGCAGCAATTCTCGGACATTATGCCCGAACACTAGCCCGGAGACTGGCAAAGACACTACGTTGAGTGGTATTGCCTTCGCTAAGCTTGCCTACGCTGCCCGGTAGCACTGCCAACATGTATCACAATATCTGTTACCAGAATGCAAAGCTTTTACACCTCGCGACTACATACATATGCATAATGCTCCATGCACGGACTCTTCGTCACCGAAAACATAGAACGGGAGGTGCTCGCTCGGGTGAGGGGCCCCGACGCAAGAGGAACCGAAACTTTCTGATATCGAATATCATTTCCTCTACAGAGAAGATGAGCCTGGATTTCAATTAACCTATTGACCAGCAGTACCGCATTACCCCCCAGAAAAATGCCAGAAGGTCATTCTTTCCCTTGCTTCATGATACAATTGAACAATCGCGAAGCCATTCAGTCCTACTCTATCGCGGACGTAGAAGTCTATGTCGGGGATGTCAATCACAAGTAGGACGCCGTCCTCTACTAAGGACAAGTATCTGACCTACGCTCTACTGGTCGAACTCCTGGCGTATCAGTTTGCGTCTCCAGTCAGATGGTATGCCATGATTCATATCACAAAAAGCCTCCAGACGAACTGATGAATGTGGGCTATAGGATCGACACGCAAGATGTATTATTTGACCAGAAGAACGCAAAACGCGTTATCGAGATTGGCGCGTCGAATGTTCTGGCGGTAATGGCACAGCGCACTCTGGCCTCCAAATACGAAGCATATGACGCTGTCCACTCAATACAGCGACAAGTCCTAACATGGACGAAGGATTCGAAGGAAATATGCTACGATGTTGAAGCTGCTGAGCTCCTAGCCCCGGAAGTTGCTATACCTTCTACTCAAGTGGAGAATGGACGCCCCTTAGCTGAACAACCCCAGAGAGAGCCTTCTCGCCCTATGAAAGCTGCTGTCATAGAAGATGCTCCTATATCATCTATCGATATCCTACGAGCGATAGTTGCTCAAAAAATGAAAAAGACTATCGCAGATATTGTACCGCGCCATTCGGTCAAAGACCTTGCCGGTGGTAAGTCAAAATTCTGATCTAACAATTCTTGCCTTCGGCATTGGCCTAATGCCTATATCCTAGGCAAATCTACCTTACAGAATGAAATTGTTGGTGATATTGGAAGCGAGTTTGGTAGCCTACCCGATGGCCCCGAAGACATACCCCTGGAAGAGCTGGGCAAAGTCCTGGACATAACTTTCAATCGCGACCTTGGCAAGCAAAGCTCTTCCCTCATATCGCGAATGATGTCTACGAAGATGCCTGCGGCGTTCAATGCTGCGAGCGCCAAAACCCACCTTGAAACTAGATGGGGCCTTGGTCCGGAGCGGCAGAAAGCCGTAATGCTAGTGGCTCTTGCAGATCAACCAAATTCTCGCTTAATCAGCGCTGAAGAAGCAAAATTCTTCTTCGACAATGCCGCAAAGACGTACTCTTCGCAAGTAGGAATCGATCTGAACGGCACAGCTCCAGGAACTGGACAGAATATTCAAGGCGATGGCCACCTTATCGATTCAGCAGCACTCGAAGAGCTCACTAGCGAGCAGAGAAAGCTCTCAGTTCGTCAACTCGAGCTTCTTGCGGCTCACCTCAAATTGGACTTTCGAGCACCTGAAAGAGCTCTTATAGACCTCCAGGTTGCGCAGGAAACACGGCAAGCCAAAATTGACCTTTGGGACATAGAACACGGCGAATCGTACAGCGGTGGAATCATTCCAAGCTTCAACTCTTTGAAAGTTAGATTTTTCGACTCCTACTGGAATTGGGTCCGTGATGATGTTCTTGGCTTGTATTACAATGCCTTGGTCTCCAATAACGGGACCTTCAACGCGGAAATGGGACTTATTAAACAGCATATCATTAACAGATCTAGCCCAAGGCTGGTGAAAATGTTACGATACCTTCTCAGACGTACTGTCAAAGACATAAATCATAGGTCAAAAGTGGCAAGCCGTCTAACACTAGGACTCATCGAGGCTTGTGAGCCAGCCTTGAAAGCTGCGCCTGTTTTCAAAGGCTCATTCGTACCTTCAGCACCTCGAACTACAATTGATGCTCGAGGCCTTGTGCAATATTGTGAAGTCCCTAGAGTTGCCGAATTGACGGTGCAAGAATATTGTCAAGCAATGAGCCGCAGAATCTTGGAGTTTGAGCAAAGCTGTCGTTACGATATCGCAACTTTGAGACAGCACTACGAAATTAAGGGTAACCCCGATCTCAATCTCGACCTGTCGGCTAGAGATAGGATCATGCGAGCACCACTCGACGGTATCGGCCTGATAACACCCCCGGAGGAAGATGATATTGTAGTCATTGATCCGGACGTCCAAGGGGGCGCCGCTCGACCGCTGAATCTGAAACGCCTCCCATTCCTTCATCTCAAGCAGCAGAGGGGTGACAGATGGGATTATAGTGCTGACCTTACTAGAACATATATGAATTCTCTCAACGCTGCCTCTCGCTCAGGAATCACATTTAGTCACAAGACCATTCTGGTGACTGGTTCGGGTACGGGTTCTATCGGCGCTATGGTCTTGGAAGGTCTGCTTGACGGAGGTGCCACAGTGATTGTTACCACAAGCAATTTCTCTAGAGAAGTGACTCTATATTATCGAGAGATTTACACTACTCACGGAGCCCGTGGATCGAAGCTGATCTTGCTCCCGTTCAATCAAGGCAGCAAACAGGATGTCGAAGCTCTTGTGGAACATATATACAATTCCGATAAAGGTCTAGGTTTAGACCTAGATCATGTCCTTCCTTTCGCTGCCATTTCTGAGGGCGATAATGAAATTGACAATATCGATTCGCGGTCTGAATTGGCCCACCGTATGATGCTAACAAACCTGATTCGTCTCCTTGGCAATATCAAGAGACAAAAGGCAGCTAGAGGCTACGTAACCCGCCCATCACAGGTGATTTTGCCCCTTTCACCAAACCATGGCACTTTCGGTGCGGACGGATTATATTCAGAGTCGAAGATTGCCCTCGAAACACTCTTCAATAAATGGAGCTCAGAAAGATGGGGTTCGTTTCTCACGCTGTGCGGTGCGAATATTGGCTGGACAAGAGGCACTGGATTGATGAATGCGAATAATATCATTGCGGAGGGAATTGAGAAACTTGGGATCAGGACCTTCTCTCAGAAGGAAATGGCCTTCAATATCTTAGCATTGATGACACCAGCAATCACGGAGCTTTGTGAGACAGAACCTGTGTACGCGGACTTGACTGGCTCTTTAAATTCCATATCTGAACTCAAGTCAGTAACCACGGAACTCCGAAAAGAAGTCCAAGAGTGCAGCGAGCATCGTAAACTTCTGGCACAGGAGCAAGTCAGAGAATCAGTCGTCATCAATGGAGAGAATGGCCCTCCAGACCACGGTGATGTTCGAGTTGAACCTCGAGCGAATCTTGACTTTCAGTTCGCTCCTCTTCCTGATTATAAAACTAAAATTTCTTCCATCGGAAATGAGTTGAACGGAATGGTAAATCTCGACAGAGTCGTCGTTGTGACGGGGTTCTCCGAGCTCGGGCCACTTGGGAACTCAAGGACACGCTGGGATCTGGAGGCACATGGCAATCTCTCGCTCGAGGGCTGCATTGAGATGGCTTGGATTATGGGACTAATAAATCACCATAATGGCCCAATCAAAGGGCGCCAAGGCCATTACTCAGGCTGGATTGATGGCAAGACGGGCCAACCACTTAGTGATCAAGAAATCAAAGCAACTTTTGAAGAACAGATATTAGCGCACAGCGGAATCCGTCTCGTTGAACCCGATTTGCTTGGAGGTCGTGACAACCGGCTCATGCAGGAAGTAATTGTCCAGGAAGATCTAGCCCCGTTCGAAACGTCCAAAGACCAAGCTCTTGGCTTTCAGGAGCAGCACGGAGACAAGGTAGAAGCCATTCCCATCACTGGCACAGACGATTATCAAGTTCGCATTAAAGCTGGGGCTATAATTATGGTACCTCGAGCTATAGCGTATGATCATCTCATTGCGGCACAAGTACCTAAAGGGTGGGACGCTCGACGTTACGGCATTCCAGAGAATATCATTACTCAGGTTGACAAAGCAACACTGTACGTTCTGGTATGCACCGCAGAGGCCCTATTGAGCGCTGGAGTTGTCGACCCATATGAGTTCTACCAGTACGCCCACGTTTCTGAGGTGGCCAACTGTATCGGCTCTGGTATGGGTGGAGGAGATGCGCTAAGATCAATCTACAAGGACAGGACATTGGATAAGTCGGTCCAGAACGATATACTACAGGAAACTTTCATCAACACTATCAGCGCTTGGGTCAACATGCTTCTATTGTCATCGTCCGGACCTATCAAAACACCGGTTGGGGCCTGCGCCACAGCCCTAGAATCCGTCAATATCGGTTATGACACTATCATCACCGGGCAAGCGCGGATATGTTTTGTTGGTGGATGTGATTCTTTCAATGAAGAGATCGCTACAGAGTTTGCCAATATGAAGGCTACCAACGACCCAAAAGTCGATGGAGCACGGGGCAGAGTGCCAAAAGAGATGTCACGCCCCAATTCCAGTACCCGAAGTGGCTTTGTCGAGTCTGAGGGATGCGGAATTCAAATCCTTACGACCGCGAAACTGGCCCTGGATATGGGCCTTCCGATATATGGAATTGTCGCTCTAGCAACAACTGCAACAGATAAGATTGGTCGCTCTGTTCCTGCGCCAGGTCAGGGTATCCTCGTGAATGCTCGTGAGGAGCCGTTGCCGCACAGAGGCACACTCTCAGCCTGCGAGATCGTCCAGCGAAGAAGCCATCTTCAGTTCCAACTAGACAGTGCTAGCAAATGGGAACAGTCAACAGTATTGAATCTCGCGCAGAGTCTAGGAAATCCAGAAACACATGACGAAAAGCTCCATGCTTTTAATCACTTGCACAGCCAATCACAAGAAATTTCCAGGAGAGCAGACCATCTTCGCGAAGAAGCTAGAAGCAACTGGGGCAACGACTTCTGGAGGCAAGATTCCCATATATCCCCTCTACGTGGAGCACTCGGTACTTGGGGCCTCAATATCGACGACCTGGGTGTAGCATCTCTGCACGGGACCTCAACCGCAGCTAACGACAAGAACGAATCGGACATTATTTGCAAACAGCTCCGGCACCTGGGCCGACAGGAGGGTAATCCTGTTCTTGCCATTACTCAAAAGTTCCTCACTGGCCATCCAAAAGGAGCAGCTGGCGCTTGGATGTTGAATGGAGCCTTGCAGGTTTTAAATTCCGGTTTAGTACCCGGCAACCGGAACCTGGACAACGTTGATCAGAATTTCGAACAGTTTGACCTAATGCATTACCCGGGAAAGAGTATCCAGACAGATGGAGTCAAAGCCTTCTCCACGACTTCTTTTGGTTTCGGTCAAAAAAGTGCACAAGTTATCGGTGTCCACGCAAATTATCTTTTCGCTGCTCTAGACGAAGACACATACGAGTCTTACAAGGCCAAGGCTCAGGCGAGGCAGCAGGTAGCATACCGACAGTGGCATAGTAGGATGATCTCGAATACCGTCTTCCAAGCAAAGGAAAAGCCTCCCTACAAGCCCGAAGTTGAAACACGTACTCTGCTGGACCCCAATGCACGAGCCGAGACTATCGATAAAATCCCCGGTTATACAATCTCTACAAAACCTGCCATTGTGTCAAAATCCGCGAAAGACTTGGTCAAAGAAAAGGAATGCAAAGATATAATCGACAAGCTCGTCTGCAATTCTAAATCCGCGAATACGAGGACCGGTGTGGACATTGAGGACATCGCTTCCGTCAGCACAGCGCCAAGCTTCATCGCGCGCAACTTCACCGACAAAGAAGAAAAATACTGCCGCGAAGCTCCGAACCCCCAAGCATCCTTTGCAGGACGGTGGAGCGCCAAAGAGGCAGTTTTCAAGTGTTTGGGGGTCGCTGGGAAATGTGCAGGGGCCAGCATGCGGGAGATTGAGATCGTCAGCAGTGCGCACGGAGCTCCCATTGTGAAGGTAATTCCAAAAAATTTACTCCACTTTAACACTCGTTGTCTCGCTACTGGGAAGTATGCTGACTGCATATTGCAGATTCATGGCGACGTCGAGGCAAGCGCAAATGCAGCAGGGGTGAAGAACGTGGAGGTGAGCATCAGCCATACAGATACACAAGCCATGGCTGTAGCCATAGCGAGGGTCTAAAATAGTGTGGGGGTGGGATGGCTTAGGGAAATCTACATATGTAATCGTAGTATTGCTTAGAAGTCGCGTTCTAAAGTCTAGTGTTTAAAAATTTACCTTTTGATAGAAGGTAAATGACGTTACGACCAAAATTCTCCCAAAATATAAACACATCTATGACCACCTATGAACACAACTATTAGGAGACAAAAATCCTCTATCCCAACCACTGCTCGGTCCGCCTAGGCCCATATTCGTCGCCAAAGTAGCCCGTACCAAACTCCACCGGCCACTTCGTGCCGATCTGTGGGCCCATTGCCATCTCATAAACCCCAGAGTCTTCCGACCATGTGACATTGACTTGAGAAATATCCATGTGCTGCTGGTGATGTTCATCAAGTGGGCCTGTTATCGATGGTTCCAAGCCCGGGCGATGCATGCTCAGTAACGATGGTGATTCATACTCCAGAGACAGGCCGCCACCTGGCAAAGTCATCTCTACCGGGTTTGCGAAATCGTAGTTCCAATTTTCGGGCCTTGAGAGGTCTTGTTCGGACAATGGCGTGTATTCTGCAGGTACACGATGTGAGCGTGCTGATGCTGATATGTTCGTCCAAGAGGAGCTACGAGAAGTAGCATTCAACTTATTCCGCTTTCGACCGGTGAGCTCAGTGTAGGTGTGAAACGGGTCCGTATTTATTGTTAGAGGTTCTTTGAAAGCGGTAGTGGAGCTCATCATGGATGATAAAGTGGTTGGAACTGTAGAAGTGCTCACCAAAGCGGTAACGGCTTGACTGCACGATATCAATTGAGCCACGCAAGCGCGTGAACTCTCCAATCGTTGGCTGTGTTGCAGAGTGCTTGCTGCTGTTGCCATTAGTTGGACGTCTTGGATAGACTGTTCACAATGAGGCTCTTGTATCACATTAGAGAAGAGGACAAAGAACGGAATAAGAGGGTGATCTCCGTAGATTCTTCATAAAATTAGCCGGGGTTTTTTCCTCTTCTCCTAGGATAGAATAAACCTACTGACGCCAGACAGCACAAGCACCAGGTATGTAGTCTACATTCAAACGCTGTAGCAGTTGAATGCATGCTCTTGAATCGCGGCAGCATTGGCGCTGGTCTGAAGTTCGCTTGACCGCTCGATGGACCAGGACCCGAGTCATGTAAAAGTGATAGCCTAGAGCCATACTTGCATATGAATGCATAGAATGTGACGGAGAAGCAGTGCCACTGTTATCTCGAATGTCTTCACGTAGAGCCCCATGTCTGGTCGCTCCCAGTGCCAACTTGTGGTCCATTCGCGATATACTGTTGCTCTTTCCAAGATCTCCATGTCTACGGGCTTGACTGGAATAGAGCATTTGGTAGGAGTCTTCTTGCATGGCGGCTAGCTCGACTCTTGCTACGAAGTGCTCATGAAAGGGACTAGATGGGTCATTATTAGGGCTGCTAACGTCGCAGTCGTACATCGGTAGACAACAAGACTGCCCCATCGTCAGGGAAATGGTTTTGTCGATGATATACAAAACCCAAAATGTATGATTGTGCTCAAGTGTCTTTTCACTTGTGTGATCTGACGAAATCGTGTTCTGTTGGTGAAGTCCCATGGACTTGGCAACGAAACATGCATGGTGGAGAAGAAGGGATGCGAGCCGATAATGGAAGCTTTCCTGGGCGATCATGCACTGCAGTGGTATTAGATAGTACGTCCATAGAAACAATTAAGCCACTCACCATTGACAATAAAGCTTGCACATTGACCAGTTTGGGTTCTAGTAGTCGATCAATTTTCTTCAGGCCCCGTCTATAATTCACAAGTAATGGTTGGAGTAGCTCCTTTTCTGGGCTTTTTCTCTGCGCCATATGGCTCTCTTCCGATTCCTCTGGATGCTGGATAGGATCAGTGCTCAAAGTCTGTAGGATAATGTTGTTGAAGCAGAGTATCCACGCAATATCCGCCTGATCGGGTACAGTGCTATAGATTCTTCGAACATTTTCGCAAAAAGCACCCTTCCGAAAAATCGGTAACATAGAGTTGACCTGACCAAAGTACGACTCTACTGTAGCCTCCAGAACTTCCTGAGGAGGCAGGGTTGGAGGCAAGTCTTCACCAGGTAAGTCCAGGGAGTCATGGAACATTAATGTTTTCGCTGTTTTGTGGAGTGCCAGCTGGCACTCTTGTAAGCTTTCCACTGGACTGGTTGAGCCGTTTGTCCCAACAGAGTTTTTTCTGTCCGTCAAACTAGCTTCTAAGAATTCCTCGATTTCGTTGAATAGTGAAGCCAGCGAGCTTGTGCCATAGTGTTGGTCATTGACGAGGTAATGTGTAGTGGCAAGTGCAGAATTATCATCGGATTTATTGTTTCTCGCTGCTCCGTTGGCAGCGTCCGTCATGCACATGGCTACCGAAGAAGCATCTTGATCGAGAGATGAGGACTTTGCTGTAGCGCCATCAACAACTGTTTTAACTTGCAGTATTGTATGGTCTATGTCATCGAGACGGGACTTCATTTCCTTTAGGCTATGAATACTGGTAAAGTGCGTTGTTAGCAACCCGTGCACCACTTCAATCCTATGCTTTGCAATAGATTGATTGATGACGCACACTTGACCCATTTGATTCGATTTCTTTCCCCGTTCGGAAAATGTACATGATATGCCATTTCGTCTGCAATTCACGCATTCTGGCTGCTCACGACCGCATCGCACTTTCTTCAAGCGGCACTGATCGCAGGCTGGGTCGGATGAGGGGGCCGAACTGGCCTACAAGAACATGTTAACATCGCATTTGAAAACATTCAAACAGGAAATAAGTAATGATTGCTTCAGGAAAAAAGCCTCGATTGGCAGACTCGACGATGATGCTGCTTCTCCCATTCTTCGAAACAAATATGTCCTCCCAGTTCAACTAGAAGATCTTCACGTACCATTCTCAGAGCATCTCCAACAGCTTGTCCTTTCTTACGCGTTCTTGGGAAAGCTACTTGGTGAGCATGGGATGAATTGGAAGCTATCATTAGTGGGAGCACCTGAGTAGATGTACTATGTAACAGTTCAAAGATCGTCGCCTTAGTCCATGGAGATGCAGCATAATACGATCTCGCGATATGGAAGGTCGCCTAAGGTAACTATCATACGTAGATCATCCATTTCTCGGTCTCAGCCCATGCCAAAGAGGTTTATGCGTGTTTAGGAACTCCCTTCATCTTTATGCAAGGCATTTGATCGTGGGCATATTAGCCGAGACCGAGCAAGTCCGCAATGCAGTAGGAATAGGCTTTTGTGAATGGCCGTATGCATAGACAACGGTGTAAATGCGGACGGCTTGCAGATTGTTCTCGTATCGCTAGGAGTTTGTACACTTATAGGTATGACGGTGGTCACATGCTGCGCATGTCTATTAAAGTGCTTACATGAGCTGGACTTCTGCGGCGACCTAATAATTTTCTGGTTAGATGGCCCGTGTACCTTTGTCGAGCTCTGCACTCCGAACCAATGTACCTTTGTACTCGAACGATTGGATCGAATCGTCTTTGAACTTATTAACCCTCCAGATGCCTGCATTAACGGTACGTGCGCTGCCACATCAGCAACGCCCTCGTGCGCAACGCAGTCCGTACATTTCGGTGCGTAATTAATGCAAGCTCCGTGGGATTACATAGCGAAGTTTTCCGATCCTAGTAGGCGCGCTAGAAGCGTGTTGCAGGAATTTGATGATAAACTTGCAGCGATCCGATCCGTTGCACTGCGTAGAGAGTGACAAAAGTGGCCACAAGATTATTCAAGGTTTTGGCGTGTGACTTGGCTGACAGGGCATTGCATTCTAGAGGAGGGCAGATAAAGCTGAACACTATATTCAAAACTGGCATCCTGTGTAAGACGTCTTAATCACCCATCGATCTTCAGGCGTTAGCTCGTAGTAAGGTTCCGCTTCGATGTAGGTAAAGTAGTAGTTAATGGCGTCATTCAACCTAGAGGTAAACACTTTACATATGAATGAAGGCTGAACAAAATTCAACCCCATACAAACTTGCAGAAGGCTAGGGCGTCGGGCCTGTAGACGCCATTTAGTAGCCGCTACGGGGTGAACGGGGGCGGGGGAGGAAAAAGGCCCCTAAGCGTTCTGTCCGCCAGTGCCAGGCTCATTAATCTCCTTAGGCTCGTCTCCTATTCGTGGGAAATTCTCCTAGAAATCTGGCGAACGTATCTATCTATCAGACGATGGCCTCCTATGACGCATTTCATCCCCTCCCAAGCGGTCTCAAGGCCAATGAACAACACAATCCTAAGCATCGAAAGGGATATCCTACCCCGTAGAGTCACCTAATTGACCAAGAAAGTTGGATAGAACATCTATGCTCACGCATAGATCTAATGAGCGGCAACACCGATTTCCAGCGAAGATCCGACAAAAATTGACAACGGTAAAGTCCATAACTAATCGTGTTTCTCTCAAGCGGTGTATCATGGCCAATGTAATATGCGGGCCTAATCGGGAGGTTTTCAAGTAGACAGCTGCGTTTTTGTCAGCCATGATGCCGCTCGGGAAAGGCGCTCAACTATGGCGAAAGCTGTCTGAAAGCCCAAACAGGTAAGGATATGCGAATCGACGCCGAGGATGTCCTGATGCGCTCTTTCGATGTTCTTTAATGTCCCACTATTCTCTTGTCCAGCACTGCCGGATTTGATCTTAGTCGCTTCTTCCTGTGACCCTTGAATCGTGCATTGAAGGAAACTTATCTTGCTGGGACTACTAACAGAGTTTTCCGGGATTCGTATCCCAGCCCGTTGCCCGGATTCAAAGGGAAAGAAGGAGGTAATATGAGACACATTCGAATGTACTCAAGGGGCGAATCGGCATCCCAGCTTTGAAGTAGGCATCATCAACCATCTGCATTTGCAAGGTCGACTTCTGTCCATCGAGCCACAACCCTGAGCTCCCAATACCCTTAATTCTGCTAACAAAGTCTTCAAGCTGATGCCTATAAGTTGCCCATGAAACTTCCCAAGTCCTTCCACTATACTCTTTGATAGATGCTGGCTCAGCCCACCTTTTGGTCATCTTCCCATCGGCTCTGCCACTTGTTGATCAACAATATCAATGGGATGCCGCAACGACGGGAATATCTATTTTCACATTGTGATTGTCTTAATTTTCACATACTCCTGGAAGTGTGTTGATTGGCCTAGTACAACGGCTTCGAGACGCCTAACCATGCAAATAGGGAATTTGACTTTTGGCAAGCCGTCCGTTAGCCAGGGGCAGAAACAGCCACCTGCTGCCATACGCTCCGCCTCGATAAAACCGACACCACCGTTGAGGGATCGCCACTTAGCCGCGAAAGATTGATCGATTCTCTGGTCCAGCCAGGTGGCATGTGCCGTACTCGGGTTTTGATGTACTTTTCAGGGATGTTACCAAACACTCGCAGCAGTGTTTGTACATTGTAGTAGCTAAAATCCATAAGGGTGCTCCCGCTAGGATCGTAGTTGAACATTTTATTGTCATTGCTGACGTTACCTTTGGGTACGTAATGTGCCGAATGAGCTTCGACAATGTTTGGTGGGTCAAGCAAGCAAAGAAACTTCTGCCACGCTGGATCGAATACAGGATGGACAGCCCCAAGTAAGACGGGAGACTCCTTAGACTCGAGATGACCGAATAGCTCCCGGGCATTAAAGGCGATTAAAGACTTTTCAAGCAGGACGTGCTTATCAGTTTTCAGTACTTCCTGCGCCCATTCATAATGAAGCCCAGCTCTTTTCTCGCTCCTGGCAGCGACAGCAACGATGCTGATACCCTGATGGAATGTAGCTGGCTTGATGATTGCCGTTGATCTTTAAAAGGCGTCAGCGTCTCATATCTATATAATCTCCCATGACTTTCACAATGCTGGAAACCATAAAAAACCCGATTCGTAGTGTATCAATCTACTTAAGAGATTCTTTAGGATACACTGTCTCCCAGTTTCTCTTCGCCTATTGTACAAATGATATCAGCTTAACCTATCATTTCGTGATCACTTATATACTACTCAGCTCATGAACGGAGGAGTATCCAACTCTTTGTACCTACCATTTTCTCTAGAAAGCGTTGACCTACAACGGGATAGGAATTAGACTCAACCGACGTCACCTTACTCGAATTTGCTCAATCTTCTCGGCCGAAGTTTCCTTACAGTCAAAGTCTGTAGGCTTAATTCATAGAATAGTGCAGTCTTCAGATACATTATCCTCTGATGAGGGTGGTCGCAAGCTCGCAAAGAGTCGACACAACTCGTTCTGGGCATGCATGTTCCCTGAAGATACGTATTGGCATTGCCCTAATAACTCGTATGTAGCACGACCCCTTTAAATGCATGACTTTTGCCCCAAGCTCCTAAAACTCTAGTACGGCGCTTCCGTCATGGTCCTATGGCCATCTTCTCATAGATTCCCTTCCTGCTTTAAAGCGTAATTTCTCCGGTTGCTATTCGGCGAAAGCATATATCGATGTTGAGCGTGCTAGGGAGAAGCGTCTTAGAGATTTCAAAAACGCTGCACCCTCTTCGCAAAAGTGTGCGACGGAGCAAGCCAAAGTTAGGTCAGGAGTATTATATGGACAAGAAGAAAAAGACAGGCACCCTTAAGCAAATTGTAAAACCGAGCCAATAAGAGATCCAGACCAACCAACATTGGGAAGCAATAGAGGTATCTAATTGAGTGCTACGGGACGCGGTTCTAGGGTCATTGATGATGAAATGCGCATGTGAGAGTGTTCAGCAAAGAAAGATGCTTTCAGTAGCTCGAGCCGCTCTGGACCACGTCGGTACCCACCACAAGCCTATCCAATTCCGATACCAAAATTGGATCTCAAAAGTCCGCTGGTGCGCGGAGTCGCAATTTACAGACTGCTCCCCGTCAGATCTTCGCTCGTATAGTATTTGCCATATTGTCCCACGTCTCCATCAACTCCGACAAATTCTCTTCATCTGTTTTGTATGCTGCGTAGTCCCTGCCTGTGCACACTTCTGTCAACTCCAAAGCCATCTTTGCCCACTCACATGCCTGCACGAAGTCACCAAGGCTCGCAGACAGGTTCGCCGCCATCCGATAACTAAACCAACGTCAGCTGCCTCTTCTCTATTTTGGTAGGCGTTAGTCATTAGCATAAACATACTGGCGCGCCAACTCCATGTTCACGATACCTTCCTCCTGAAGTATCTGGATTATCTGGACCACGTCTCCAAGTGTACTTTTGTCATAGTATGATCGAGCATTATGGGGATGCAAGCACTTCACGACAATTTCTCGGTTGAGGGCGCAAAGTCTTCGTCGCCTCCCATCGCTGTTTCTACCAAATTCCGTCTCCATACAGCAAGCGTCACATTCACACTTGAAGCCGTAGCGGTCCAGCTCCTTCTGCCGTGCTGTTTGATAGAAACACACGTTGACATAACATGTTGTGATCTCTTCGCCGGCGGCCAAATTCCGAATCGCATGAACTGTGAGCTGGCCTGTTGCCGTGTTCCAATTGTGATACACGTTAGGGGTGCAGGAATGGTTCATTCGTGCCGCAATCGGGACGATGGCAGATCCTGTACCGGCTGCGAACGCGTTGGTCTCGAAAATGGACAACAGCCGCCGTTGTAAGTCCATAGGCAGGTCGCTGGCTTTCGTTGGCTCAAATTTCCGTTGCATGAGCAGTATCTCTGACCTGGTATTGTCTCGCTCCTCGTAAGGAGTAGCTGCGAGGTCAAGGAAGGCCGCTCGCTGTTCGGGCAGCAATTTGGCGAACTTAGACGGCACATCAAAGAGATCTTCTCCCTCCGCAAGAAGCATTAGAGCGCTTTGGCAGAGAACCCGGGCTCCACGGGCTATGGGGCTAGTTGCTAGCATGCCGAGTCCCTTCTTAGAGATTGATCTGACCACGTACAGGGGAGTGTCACTCGCTGTATGCTATGATTAGCAGTTCTCGAGTATGCAGGGTTCCTGAGTACCTACGTTTGACAGTTTCAGCTACGGTCGTCTTGGACGCTGCTCCAATGGCATCTTCTCTCGGGCTAGCAATCTCTCCCGTCATTCCTTCTCCACTCAGAACAGGCTCTCGCTCTACAGCGCTTATTGTCTCTGTTCGCCGATCTTGTTCGCCAGCGTCCTCATCAGCACCTCTAGCAGGAGGGCCATCCTGTATCGCGGAGTCGACTTTGGGATAAGAGACGTCAGTGGTGTTGTCTTTGGGTATTGAGTCGTCGCTGTCTTGCTTGATGTTGGTGATATTGGCATATACTTGTTCGTGAGCGGCAATGTCTTCCTTTGCTGCAATAAGAAAGCATTCTGCTTCAGCTAGAGTAGGGGCCATCTTCTTGATGGGTGCAACATCATCATAGTATTCACCAGCTACAAGCTGCTTAGCTACTTTACCAGACTTCTTACCCCTCTTCTTCATCTTTCGATTTTCGTTCTTTGCTGATCCAGGGACTAGGGCCTCTACGGCATCGAGTACCGCTTCGTCCATGACACCAGCGGGCGGATCTTGCGCGGTATTGGTAATTTGCTTCTTCTTGGTCTTCCGTCCACCTCTGCGGTTTCTGCGCTTGCCGCCTTTCTGTGGGGTCGGTTTTGGTTGGCTGTCCATGTCTTCACCCATGGTGACAGGTGCACTCCACATGCTGACCATTGCGTCTGCGCTCATCTTTGTATTAGTTTGATGTTGAGGCACGATTGTCATGTTTTCGATGAACATTATGAAGGTAGGCAAGAGTATATTCTTATATTGAGATTGTATTCAGGTCGAGTTGAGAGTGATAGGGAAGCTTGACAGAGATAAAACGATGGAGAGAAGGTTGACCGTTCAACAGTGATGCTGATTAAATACGCAATCACTCTGATGAAGTGCCAAGGCCATAACCCTGCAACGTTCAACGTTCTTGATCAACCTCAGTGTTGTCTTATTCTCAGGCTTGACTATCTGAGAGCCATTGGTTTCATGGAAGTGCTTCAAATGTATGCTCAACATGTTCCGATGGCAAATCTTCCCGCATTCACTGTCTGCAGGTTGAGAAGACATATGAATACCCAATTCATTCCCAATGCTAAACGAAGGTTACAACTTCACAGGGTAGGATTCGGTACGATTGTCAATGACGTTCGTTAGTGCCTCGCAACAGCACGTCCTTTGCTTCGGTAATCAAAGGGTTTGTCAGCTTGGGAGTAGATTGTTTGCCCTCATGTGTGACGATACGAAACAAGGGCAATCCAGCCATTCCCAGAAAGCAATCACCAGAATTCTGACACGACTCATTCACCAACTCATTAGCTTGCCACCTCTATTGTAGGCAATACCGAAAATCGCAATCCAATTCATCTGACTTTGCATTCATCATCACCTTACCTTTGCGTGACCGAGCTTTCATGTCGTCATAGTGCTGCTAGTGATTCGAAATCTGCACCTATGTACGCTGATGCTGATGGTGGCCTTTGCAAGACGTGCACGTAATATGAGAAGCCGACTTGTTCTCTCTTTGGCGTAGTTGGCCAGGGAATGAAAGCTTTTGCCATATAGGATCGACTTGGGAACCTGGTCTCTACGTAGCCCATCTGCGACCTGTAGAGTAGAGTAATTATATGTAGAAACAACGTAACAGTACAAACAGTCCCAGTGCAAGGGAGTCTTCGCAGGATACTCTAGACATCATATTTCTTCCGGTATCTGCCGTAAACGTGGTAGCTCTCTCAAAGTTCGCATCCAGTGGGCGCCATAAGATGCTGGAAGCAAAGATCTGTACAGTTCAAAATTCAATTCTTTGCATTATTTACAAGAACGGAAATCAGCGCATGCCACTTTGCAAGATCATCGTCAGAGTTCGACCCAGAGCTGATGCCGGCACAGCCTTTGGTGTTGTCATTCGTTGACCTTTAGTGGCTGCTGAACGTGGGAATTGCCCATTGGTGGCGATGGAGGTCCCCTATCGAGTCGTAAGTGCGCATACATAAAAATGTGTGGATGATGACTCACGGAATCTGGTCCATAGAAGTGACATTGATCCTCTTTCTGCCGTTCATGATGCGTCATAATTTACTACTCGCAGGGAAGACTGCACCATTATAGCCAGCAAGCAGTAGGTCACGAAGTCATGCTTTTGCTGCTTACTAACTCTACGCCTGTTCGGCGACCCCAAGGACTGCAGAGTCTTCAAACCTAACCAAGGATCAACACGCATGTAGTCCTCCCAAAAAGTCTTCAGCCCATAGTTGAAAGAATCCTGTTTAGGAATCACAAGCCTAGCCACCGTCTGCCATGTGTATTGCTCTGGGTCCCACACTTTGCCGGCGTATTCGACTGGCTGATCATCAAGATTTTCACACAATTGGAACTGTAACAGGCATTCGGCATCGTGGGCTTCATGGAAATTCTTGAGCCATTGGTGTAGGATATCGGGCGGGTGGGCATCGGGCTTAATTGTCTCTTCGTAGAGCTTCCTTTGCGTTTCGGAATTTGGGACGAGGCAGTACTTGGCTACGTAGTCGCCGAACCGGTAGGCAGTCTGAGAATATTGACAGGTTGATTCGAGGCGAGTGTTGCGCACTGAGTCGCGGAACTTCTGGAGGTCGGTGTCTGGTCGTACTTCGAGTCTTTTGTATAGCTCTGGTTGGTTGTTGCTGTAGTTGATTCTAAGGTCGATGATCTCCTTAGTATACTTCGCGTCTACGAGGTCAAGGGCGGTAGTTGAATTCAATTCAATGTCTTAGGCGGTCTTTGTTGGGTCAAAAATATCGCCTAGAGCGTTGAAGACTTTCATGGCGAAGCCTCGAGGTTGGGAAAAGCTAAGAAGTGATGAGCAATATGTACCAAACATGTGACATTGACGTTGCCATACTTCCAACCCTGGATCTCCCGTTCACTACTGTAGCGGCAGACCACTGGGTACTGCCCGGCGTGGGCAAATATGCTCTGCTTCAGGTGTTTTGAAAGGTCCTCGCCCACAATGAGCATACCTTTGACAATGCCCTATGCACGAGCGTGGGCACCTGCTGCCCGTCAGCCTGGCCTCCTTTCCGACCTAAAGCGCTCAGACCGCTGTAGCAATAACAATGCATATTGTACTGGGCCTTCTGTACCTTATTGATCATGTCTGCCACAGCCTGGATATCTTCGGCTTCATTTGGTGGGATCATCTCAACGCCCTCATCCTACCAGTGAACGTATTTCCTGTTGGTCATTGCCTGCTGATTCTCTGCTTTGTTTAAAATTTCCATATTGCCTCACTGTTGGAGATCTTGCGAGGAGCGCTCTGGGTTATCTTTGACATTGGTTGAGATGTCCGCTGTCTATTGATGTGAGGCCTGTGAGACATGAGATATTCTGCTATATGGTCACCGTTGGAGATCGGGGTTTGCATCTGGAACCAGTGGTTCCAGACCCCAGATCTCCTCCCATGGTGGAGCGGCTCCCCGCATAGAAGGCTTCGAAAGCTTCCATTACTCGTCTGAGCAGGCCTTGGAGGAGGAGGGGGGGAGGATGATCGGCATCAAAAAAATTCAAATTGTGCCCTTTCCAAATGAGTTCGATTGATTGATTGATTCAATAGGCCGCCGTGAGGCCGCTATCGGCTTACGTCAGCTAGTGCACGGCCCCACCTGATGCTTGCCTCAGTCCCTCAGAC
>QKZZ01002452.1:0-29551 GCA_003521265.1 Cetradonia linearis
GTCGATCTGTCTTGCATCCAGCGTAACAGTCATTAGGAGGCAGGAGATTATGGATACATATTCTCCTACAGCTGGTGGTTCTGGAACCTGTGGTTAACAAGACAAAACAATAAAAAACCATTTGGAATTTACATAGGCACGTTGGGGGCCTCGGGCGGCATTGATGGCGTCATCAGCATCCAACACTCCATACAACCGAAAATCAATATATAAAGCCTTATATCCCTGCTAAAGAAAGCACCCAACTTGCGTCTACTGATACCTCCCACACCATTGCCCAACATTTCTTTCCTACGCAGATTCTTCGCTTCGAGCGTAAACCCAGCAGCCATGTCAGCAGCAAAAACCAAGGCCCAAGGCATCATTGATGACAACGCTGTTGGTATGCTTGAGCTTCTCGAAACTATCCTGACTACATTTACTAACTGATCTCTTCGTATAGCCGTCTTCAGCAAGTCATATTGCCCATACTGCAAAGCATCCAAGGCTCTCTTGAGTGAGATGGGTGCCAAACCCTACATAATCGAGCTGGATCAAGTCGGTATGTCCAGATTCTCAGTAAACGTGTCCATCTATTCCATGGTGCTGATACCTTTGACCATCCTAGATGATGGTGCCGCAATTCAAGACGCCCTCGAACACATGACCAGCCAGCGCTCCGTTCCCAACATCTTCATCGCCAGAAAACATATTGGAGGTAACTCCGATTTGCAGGCAAAGAAGAGCGAGCTGCCAGAGTTGTTGAAAGATGCTGGTGCTTTATAGGCTGGCTATACGTAGCTCGGGTGGCCTTGATTTTCACTTAGTCTCACATGTCCCAAATAGCATGGTATTTGGTGTAGGATAATGAAACGTTTTGGCAGAAATACAATGCTTGATCGATGCATATTGGTGCTCTATATTCCCTCGCGTTCTATGTTTCGAGTCAAGTCTGCGGAGCAACTTCATTCACTTGTTACGGGCGAAAATTGTTTGCTATGATTTTCACCGGACTTTGACTAATGGTTTGTCCACGGTCCATCATGCAGTGTTCAGCATTGCCAGGGCGTCACGCGATGGAGTAACCTCGTGCCTTATTCCTCGAGTCTGCACTTTACATTAACGTCATTCCGGTCTCCCATGTATTTGGGTAATACCAGCTCGGTGAATCCTACTTTCACAGATTCCAGCGAAGATGAGCCGCAATCCGACCACCATGATGGATCAGTGCAACCCTATTCAGCATCCAGCAAAAATTCAAAAGCGCCTTATCGTTGTCTTGACTGCGTTTGCGTCTTTGTTCTCACCAGTAAGCCGCTTCATCTACTAGCGTGCTTTTACGCTCATGGCCCTCGACCTCCATGTTTCAATCGAGTTGATTAATCTGACCATCAGGTTATATTTGACTATTCCCGGCGTTGTACCGGCATTACTTGGTGATATGGCTGATATGCTAGGGCGTCGTCCCGTTTATCTTGGGATTCTTACAGTCTACATTCTCTACAAATATTGGCCTGACATTACAGACCTTGTATCCAGCATTGTTGATCCTGAGAATGGTGCAGAACTTTGGTAGTTCAGGTGAGAAAGAGCACAAATTTCGTGTGCTGATAAGGTGCTGATATTCCGTTTCTCCAGCGACAATTGCCATTGTTTATGGTATCGTAGCTAGTCCGGCAGAACGGGACTCGTACACCGTGCCCTGCAGCATCTTCCATAGAGAGGCTAATCCAGAGGCAATCTCAAGTCCAAATCTTGCGCCTCTTCTTGATCCTGTGTTGGGAGGCGCCATTGCCCAACATCGGGGATGGAGGTGGATAATCTGGTTCCTCGCCATCTTGCCAGCAATTGTTTTATTCTGCTTGCTGTATTCTTCCCTGAGACGTCTCGACACATTGTTGGGGACAGGAGCATTGCAGCGCATAGTATCCACAAGACGATCTTGTCTACCTGCTTGCCACAAAAGAGTTTAAAATCAACAGTTGCGAAAGAACTTTCGGATGCCCAACCTCATGACAAGTTTGTACGTCATCTTCCAAAAGGATACAGCGCTGATAATGCTGGTTCATGGCACTTTCTACATGACTTACAGATGCATCCAAGCGTCGCTGTCCTCAATACTTACTAGAATCTATGACTTCACTAGCGTTCGAGCCGGTTAGATATAGATACCCTTTGGCGTTGGGTCCCTTCTAGTCTCTTACTCCACGGGTACATGCTTTCAGATCCCCTAATGAGAACATGTGCTAACAAGCTGCATCAGAGAAAATGCTCAATAGAGACTATTGTACGACAGCCAAGTCACACGATATCGTTATTGAGGAGCTGAGGGGAGATGATCTCTCCAAATTTCCTATCAAAAAGGCGCATCTGAGAAGCTTTTGGTACTTGATCATCATCAGTGCCGCATGCACATCGGGCTATAGCTGGTCTGTAAACCAAAAAGCGGTATCCTGCGGCCTACCGGGAACGCATATAGCAGCTTACCCGTATCCACAACATCGCTGTTCCTCTGGCAGTCCAGTTCATCATTGGTGCTGCAGCTACTGGAATTTTCATTGTACGTGCTCTTGCATGCTCACCATGACTTCGCGGACGAGTGTGTAGCAATCTAAACGTGCTAACATGACTTAGGCGCTGCGAACCCTGCTTGTTGATCTTTATTACGACCCTCCTGCACCAGCTCAGCCTGGGCTCAACATTGTCAGATGCAGCCTATCGGCCCAAGGTTTGGCAGCCTTGCAGATAATCATCAACAAATTGGGACTTGGCCCGTGCTTCACTTTCTTCACTGGGATCTGTTCGGCAACGATGCCGCTGCTCTAGATGGAGAATGAATGGGGCATGCAGTGGAGATTTACAGAGGGACAGACAGTCGGCCTTGAAGAAGAGCCGCTACTACCCTGAATAGACCAAAGATATTTGAGAGTATTTATACCCTGCAATTCGACGAAATCGAAAAGCAAGCTCGGCCTTAGGCCGTAGGCAATCAGCTTTTCGAAAATCATGATAAATGCCGAGGAAAATCCTGTCCTTGGAGCAGATTACTTTTGAAAAGTGCACAGCACCAGTAGACGATAACTGGACATAATAAGTTGCTGGCAAAAACGGGATTGGGGCTAATGAACTGCCATTGCCAGACTGGCTGCTTCTTCAGCGGGATCAAGGATCTCAGATTGCCTACGATCTTCCATCACGAATGGATAGCCAGTTAACATAGACGGAGTTTATTTCTGGTGGCCTACAAAGGAGCTGGTGAGGTTCTTCTTCCTTAGGGGAAAAAAAGAGGTTTGTTTTACTCTCTAAGACAACATAGAACTCTTTATCACTACCTTGAATACCAAATCGTACTCGCCATCCGATTTACATCAAACTAGCCTCAACCTACTATCAAACTACAGATAAACGGAGACAATGAACTTATCTAGAATCCTTTATCTATCTGCAACACTTACTAGACAAAGCAGATATCTGAACCTCAACTAGAAGGCAAATGGTATGTTTTCGACAAACGACCTTGAAGCATGCTACACTAAGGACACTGGGTGCTCTAGATTCGGAATAATTAGTCCTGGTGCCGAAATATGGAGTCTGTATAGACGCTAAGATTGTCGATTAAGTACTCATGGTCACCCAGTCGACCCAATAGAGCCAGTGTGAAAACATACGGACTCAACGCCAATCGGGTTGAAACACGCTTTCATCGGTACTACGGGTGCATGTGGGAATGGCAAGGCGCTTGTCTACGAATCAATAGATTCCCGTTGTATCATTGGAGTATGACTCCATCTAATTTCGAATAGGGTGCGACTCCTAGCATGCTTAATTTCTTGCCCTTTTCATGTCTACTGCATGTTCAGACTTCTATCTGATGCTCATTCGTGCATTATGAGTGTCTTATTAAACCAGTTCGCCTGCATTGAAGCGCCCATCAGAGAAACATTCGGGAACTTCGCACGGCTATAAAGTTGTAACAATTGACTTGTACAAGATGAAATGGCCTGGAGACTCGAGTTGTCAATAGATAAAGTAAATCTCAATTATATAATGAGGAAGAGACATACTAGGAATAATTGCACTATGGTTTTCGGAATAAACCCGCTCGCCAGCCTTGGCGCTTTAATATCGAATAGTTAATCAGAGTTGCCATCATCACAGGCACGGCAACCCTCCCGTCAGCACTCAAGCAGCATGGTTTCTCAGGTCCCACAGCTTACGTCGAAATCGATTCGATGCTTACGTCCTAGGGCGAATCCCTGCCTCCGTAATCTTCCTCAGACATCGCTCATATCTCCGAAATGCTCTCGACGACCTCATAATTACTCCACTTCGCCACCTAACTCTTCACCCCACAATAAATCCAACTACAAGGTAGCACTAATCTGTGGTCTCACCGCAGTAGCAGCTACCTGGGTAGTAGCCAGTCGCGAGCCAAAGAAGCTCGATGCTCCTCCTGGTATAGGCAGGCCTCCCTTAACGAGCGGTCTCAAGGTGGAAATAACAGGAAAAGACCATGGCGACGACGTGGACGAAACCGCTACGGGCACATCTACAATACCATACTTCCCACGCACAATATGGCTGCCGAAGTCAGGCGGGCTAAATGAAGGCAGATCAGCTGCACTACCTGCTGGCATGGGTACAGTTCAGGAGGAGGACGAGTATCAACTGCTCGGGCTAGGCATACGAAAAGTATCTCTGTTCAGAATACAAGTCTATGTCGTGGGCCTTTACGTGGCGAAAGCCGACATGGGAAAATTACAAGAGAAACTGGTAAAGGCATCGGTGGGTAGTGGTGCAAGCACCTTGGTACAGGGAGAGAAAGAGCAGTTGCAAAAAACCTTGCTTGATGGAGAGGGAAGTACAAACATATGGGGCCAGGTCCTGAAGGAGGGAGGTGTCAGAAGTGCAATCAGGCTCGTGCCTACAAGGAACACCAATTTCTCGCATTTGAGGGATGGCTGGCTAAGAGGGATTGATCTGAGAGGAAAAGGGAAAGAGTTCGAGGGAGAAGACTTCAAAGAGGCGGTAGCCGAATTCAAGAGTATCCTCGGAGGCAGAGCCTCTGTGGCGAAAGGAAAAGTGCTACTTTTGAGTAGAGGAGCCAGTGGCGCCTTAAGAGCGTGGGTTGAGGAAGAAATTTCTTCGTCGGCTGGGGCGGAACCCACAGCTGTAGGGAGGAGACGAGACAGGATGACTTTGCTGGGTGGATTGAAAGACGAAAGAATCAGTAGGCTTGTATGGATGGGATATTTGGCTGGTGATCAGGTAGCAAGTGAGGAGGCGAGAGAGAGCGTCGTGAGGGGTGTTATGGAGATAGTAGAGAGACCTTTCGGGACTGTGGAAGCCCAAGTTGTATAAACATATGAAATAGGAAATTCTGACTTATTCTGTTCTGTTGATCTTTCTCGATTTTGAGCCGTGCAGAGCGCTAAGACAATTGTCCAATCAAGTTCGGTTCAAAGTTTCATTACGTGTACGACTTAGCACCCCATCCCTTCCACATAGTGTATCCTCACGAATAGTGCCATTAACGTGCAATACAATAGCCTTCGACGGCCGATTAATTATTTCCTTTTGATCAATGTCGAGTAATGGTACTGCCCGAGAAGAACGATCCCCCCATGACGAAACACCCGGTTCCAAGAGACGACGGATAGCGTTCTCGTGTCTCGATTGTCGGCGGAGGAAATTGAAGTGTGATCGTATCTACCCATCGTGTAGCCGATGTCAGAAAGGCGGTCATCCTGAGAATTGTACGTACGACACGGAGGCTGTTGACACCCTCAATCAGTCCTCCGTGGAGAGAAACCAAGGTACAGGTGACTTTTCTGCATCTGGAGCTTTACCCAGAGCAATACCCCGGCTCCCGTCGGTTGCCCGCAGCTTCGCAGGCGATGATGGAGACGAGATTATCACTAGACGACAGCCTGATGATGCTACTGCTAGGCTTTACGCACAGGAGGAGCGCATCCGACAGCTCGAGAACAGGATCATTGGCCTGGAAAGAATCACTAATGGAAATGGGCGATCTTATTGGCCAAGGTCTACCCGAAGTCCAGAGCTGAGCCAAACTGATCTCAATTCACGCTTGGACCAAAGGGAAGCAGCGGACAAAGAATCTATGATATTCAGAGGCAAAAGCTTCAAAACTCAATTCTATGGCGCTAGTCACCACATGAGCTATTTATCCCATGTATGTTTCACAACAGACGATTTACCATGTCGCTGCTGATCGCTGTAGCTTCCTGAGCTTCGAATTTTTATGAAGGATATGATTGTGCACCATCCGGGGTTAGCACGCGTGCAAATGGAACTCAATGGCGCCAAAATCAAGGGCGCTGGACAGGAAGATACAATTCCTCCCAGTGATCAGACCCTGGCCAATTTACTTCCTCCTCGGAAACCCGCGGACCAGCTTGTAGAGATTTATGTTAACAATCTTGAAACTACTTATCGAATCTTGCATCTGCCGTCTTTCTGGAAAGAATATTCTGACTTTTGGAACAATCCGCGGGAGGGAAGACAGGCGTTTGTCGCGCTGCTTCTACTAATTCTAGCCACTAGTAATTGTATCAAAGAGAGAAGTCCAACCATGTTCCGAGGTGATAGCTCTGTCGAACGCGAAACAGCCATTATGTGGATCCGAAGTTGCGATGCCTGGCTGGGATCCCAAAGTCAAAAACATACCACGCTCATCATCTTTCAACTCCATTGTCTCTCGTACATAGCCAAGCAGATAAATTCAGTCAAAAGGAAACGAACTTGGACTTCTGCAGGTACTCTGACCAGACTAGCAATGTCCGCTGGACTTCACCGAGATGCCCATATTGTCAACCTTAGACATGGAACTCCGTCGTTCAAGAGGGTCTCTGTCTTTGACCAAGAGATGCGAAGACGTATGTGGACCACAATTGCAGAGTTAGAATTGCAGGCTTCGATCGACAGGGGAATGCCGGCAATGACGAGTGAGCTTGTGGAGGACTGTGGTCCTCCACATAACATCGAGGACGAAGACATAGATCCATCGTCTGAGCGGCTACCCAGTCCTAGCCCACTATCACAATTCACCAGATCTTCATACCAACATTTATCCCGCTCGAGTTGGTCTTTACGACTTGAAGTGGTATCCTTAGTCAATGGCCCAAAGTCGCATATGCCATACGAGGACGTCTTGCTGTACGATAAAAAGATCATGCAATGTCTAGACGATATCCCACACTGGTATGACCGAAAAAGTCAAGTTTCGCGTGTCCTACTACAACTCCAGCTCCAACAACTTCTCCTCTTCTTACACACACCTTACGCGCGAGACGAACCTTGGGGTTCTAGATATGACTATTCTGCAATCGTTCATCTCAGGAGTGCCATGACTATCCTTGATCTACACGAGCAACTTCTAAGCGGTAGAAACAGCTTTCTATGCTTGCTCAGAAATGATGCTCTGAGTGCTGCGTTAAGTATCTGCTATAAAGTTTCCATATCCGGTTTTAATCCAGGTAATAATCCTAGGAACGAATAATCGGGATTCGTAGCTAAAGCCTTGCAATATCAGATCGTGGACTACCCTCCCGAAGCTCGATCGTCCAACTAAGCGGCGATCCGCTCCAATATCTCGAAAAAGCACTCAGCATGCTAGAAGATAAGATTATGCGTCTGGGCGTCGGACTGCAAGAATACTACTGCGTCTGTGCTATAATAGGCTTACTAAAGAGACCATCTCCAGAGCAGTCGAGAAACGAGGAGATGAGATCTGCAGACAGAGTCACGAGAATGATCCAGAGAGTGCTGGCCGCCCAAGATAACTACTCCGCCGCAGCTACTCTCGCCAGTTTACCTAATATGGTATGTGTTCTTCATATCAATAGTTGACGGATGCTGACCACGGATGTCTAGCCAGTACTGGCTCCTAATGGGATACCAAATGGGAACGGCCTTCCACAACCTTTACCTAATCCACACTCGGTGCCTGCTCCACAACAAATGTCTAATTCGCAACCTATGCCGATCGATAGTCCAAGTTTGCTTGATGTAAGAAACTATTTCATTGATCCTTCATGACTGATATCAGCTGATTCTCATTTTCTTTTAGGACTTTGGCCAAGATCTCGAGGGACTCGATCTCACTAACATCGCTGGTTGGGATCTCGAGGCTTTTTGGAATTTCTGATGCGTTGATACCCCCATACATATTGACGGCACGTACTTCAGAAGCTTTTGCTAATACTAGAATCTAGTTGTTATACTCATTCAAAGAAACTACATCTTCGAAGATTTTGTCATCACAATGAGTGACCTCAGGTTGATGCTATCATTTTCATATGAACCTGCGAGCGCCAATCTCAAATTCCCAGTGAGCTAGTCTGCTATGTTTCTGTATATAGATACTAGATAGATACCCCGAACTTGCACCAACACACCTTAGCAACTATTTCAGCCTCTTTGCTCTCTGTAGTCTCTATACTCCCTCGTGCTCCCTCCCTGCTCGCTGTCGCTATTTTGTCTCGGCAATTCGAGGCGATTGATGAGCGCAATGGAACCTGTCGTGCCCGTCACGTAGCATGTCGGTTGGGCCTAGAATTCTTCCAGTGAAGCTATCCCGATTTATGTAGGTAAAGTCACACAAAGTGCAACCTCGCTTAGCGTAGTAGAACTTGGGGGCCTTCGCCCGCCCAAAGAATTCACGAGCCGCTACTTATCATCCATCTCTGTATTCTGCAAGTACTCGTACATATCCGCAACATCGGAGAATTGCCACTTGGAGACAAAGACATATGTCCTTCGATCTAGCTTTTGTCCTTGTCAGAAGCGATGGACTTCCCGTTACACAGCGGCTTCAATCCTCGTCAGCCTTCTGGCCCAGGTCAGTCGCCCTCCAGAACCTCTTCTTCTACTGCCTTGCCATTCCCGGGGGGGCCGCTGCGACGAAAGATAACACCACCAGCAGATGTCCAGTGTACACCTTTTCTGAAACAAAATGCCTTACCCAAATACCAACCCTCCTATTGCATCGAACCATCCAGCAACCCCTCCTAAAACCGCACTCGAAATATTGACGCCTTCAGACCTTACAATATACAAGGTCAAGACTTGAAGAGAGTGTCCTCGCCAACAAGCAACACAGAGACCCAAAGTTCATACCTTTGAATAATGTGGAGCGAGTACAAATGCCAGCAAGTTATTTTCGAAAGCTGGAAGATACTATTGGTGATTATGCACTTGATTTTCAGTATGCTCTTTAGGCCCTGATATGCAAATCATGATAGTTAAGCTAACATGACTTCTTTCAGCTGGCCATCTATCTCCTTCAACTCCCGAAGTTGTACTGCGATTATCCAATGGATGCCCTCACCCCTTCACGAGGGTTTTATGCCTCCCTTCATTGAGGGCAGTTTCATTGCTAAACAGAACCTTCGGTCTGAAATAGCAAACCGAGTTGATGTTAGAGGAAGTCAAAAAGTAGGAACTTTCGCAGGGGCCTACCGCGGTAGTAAAAAGGAACCAGATGCGTTATTCATTTACGAAGGACAAGATCATAAAGTCTTATACACCGCTGTGGTTGAAGTCGGTTTTGCAGGAATATATGAACATCTTGTTGACGATGTTAAGTTATGGATAGAAGGAAGGAAGGATATGAGGACTGTAATCCTAATTAAAGTGGAAGAAGATCCTCAATACTCTTCCCCTACCCAGAAACTGGAAGATGATGAGGTTAAGGATCTTGGGTTCCCTGATCCTAATGATCTTGATACTACTATGGTCATTCCCAAAGATCCGAAGGAAAGCTTTGGCCCTCTCCAGATAAACAATTTGGTCTGGGTTGGTAAAATAAGCGTGTTTCTCGAGATATGGAAAAGAGATACAGTGAATGGAGAGGCAAAGCAGCCGGGAGTTCGATCAGTAAGCTATACTTCTTTTCTATTATTCAGCTATAATATATACTAACTCGGTTTAATTATAGTATTTTGTGCCAGATAATGTGACTACGGAGCTTGATCTTAAGCTGAGCGACTTCTATCCTCTTAATGCTACAGATGGGGGAAACACAAGGTATCCATTAACCTTTGATCGCTTGAGGCTTAATTTGGAAAGAGCTCGTAGGGAGCTAGCAGTGGAGCGTTGTAGTGCTATGCTTCAAGAACTTGCCAAGCGCAATGACATTGTTGACGATAGAGATTACACTCCTTAGCAATTCGATGGCAGACTTTCTAGTGAGGGGGTTGAGCAGGAGGGCTGATGCCGGGCAACAGTATCTACGATCGTTGTAAAAATAATGTGAGCAGGTATAGCAGGGTATTGAAACAGCCAATTCAGGCTCCCCGTGCTGCGCCCCCTGTGCTCCCTCTGAAGCGGCCCTGCTCCCTTTCCCAAACGAAAGCGGCAGTGACCAATCCTAAGTTTGGGGTGTACTTAATATTTATATTGTTCCAGAACCTCCCCGACTCCTCAGATGCATCGTTCTCCTACGTCCTATCTCCTACAGCCACAAGCTGTATTTGAGCCACGATACTATTCTGTCTATTGAAGCCAATCCACAAGCCATCCAAGGCGCGTACGCTCGGGCACATCTCACCCCTTCGTCCTTTAGTTATAATCTCCCTTCATACCACATACGTTCCATTCATCCACTGGGCTTAGAACAGCCCCATATATACATGCCCAGTACCGATATCTAGCCATTCAGATTCCCAGCTCCACATCTCCTCTCTCGCTCGCTCGCTGTCCCCTCTTGGTGTTGAATTATGAGTCGTTAGGGTACTAATAGGACGCTGATGTCGAAAATTGCCCGCCAGGCGAGAACGTATCATTTTGATAGCCCGATTGAGGCTTCTGCCTCACCATATCGGTGATGGAAGTCTTTTCTTTATATTCTATTACCGCTTTAGTAATTATCAACCGCACTCATCCAATACTTCGGAGGCATTTGATGCTCGAAGATGGCGCTGTGGCGGGCAAGTGTGATTCGCTTGCGAAGGGCGGTGATGGTTTGTGGGATTCGTTGGGGATGTTAAAGGTGACGGAGGCTTGTTGTGGATGAGGGGATGGCGATTCTTTTTGGCTCGGCGGTTGAAAGTAGAGGCTGTTGGGCTGGCTTTGTGGGAATGGAGAAAGGGAAAGAGTCGTTGGCGCGAGAGAGGGAGCAAGAGGACGAGATGGAGGGAGATGTTGAATTTCTACGCAGAGCGGCTTTGGAGAGGCTGTGTCGTAATAGCTGGGGGAGGAGGATCTAGTGGTCGCTTCGGTGTTGGCATCTGTGAATTGTGTGTCAATCGCTTTGCTCCTGTTGTTCTATGCTGAAGAGGGTGTGGAGCCTTTCCTCCTCATCCATTCACATTGAGCATTCCTCCTCTGTCAACACCCGCGTGTCCGTTGGATTGACAAGATAAAAGAAGAATGGGAAGCCTGATCCAGTGAACCGTCCATGATCATCTGATGCCCGAGCTCTATGGAAGGGAAGAAGGAAGGCAGGGCCATAGCGCAAAGACGCTCCCACCGCTCCGTGCCCGTCCGTCCCAGAGGTCTCCACCAAGCCACATAATCTATGCTATACTAAGGTATCTGCTTAGCTGCATAACGTAAGGTATCCCCCTTACACCGAACCCGGACCTAGTTACCGATTCCGGTGCTTTGGGATTTACATCTGAATTGGGGGATTGGACCAGGTCCCCTGCAGATTACCAAAGTGTGTGTGTGTGTGTGTGTGTATACAGGAATGGGGATCCACTATTGATATGGATATGTATGTGTAAAGATGTTGAAGATACAGATATCTGCGGTGATAGATATCGATTATGTTTTCTTTGCAGAGAGAAATCTGATAGCGCTGATTGTGGATCTGGATTTTGTGCTGTGAGAGGGTATGGTAGATTTCATTTGCAAAGGTTCGATCTCGCAAAGCGAAGTCTCCTGTTCCTTGATTAGCTGCATGGGATAGAGTAGGCTGAAATCATGAGCAGTTTTAGTGTAGCCATCTGGTCTAGAATAAACGGACTCTTGATAAATGAGAGGTGGCCAAATGGAGGACGTGGCTTCATGTATGAAGCTATTCATACCCAGCCGGAAAATTTAGTGTAAAAGACCTGAGTTTTGATTGCTAGTATAAGAGAGGCAAAATATGCTCGGCGTATGGTGAATGTGATCTTATTCTCTGCCGGGATGCCAAAGAAGAGTTTGGCCTGTATTTGCCAGCTGTAGATGAGCGAAGAGTGCATTGACTGATGGCAAATGTATTTCCAGGTAAGGAACGTTGTAGCTTTTAAGGGGTATCGACCATATGCATACATACATCCATACTTTTGGTCTACCTGGACTCCCCCTGTCTCTATCCCTCTAATTCTACCTTTATTCCATAGTCTCCCATCAATATGAGAGACATATCTCTATCCACATCCATCTATAATCTAACACACCTAACAACCCACATATTCATTATGGTTCTTGTATTTGCGTAAACCCGTTAGCCATCATTTTCCTCGTCTCTGCTACAGGCGTGAGCAAGCTTCCCCTCTCAAGCGCACTCTTCACATTCTCGATAACTAAAACCTCCATCTTCCTTTGCGTTTCTACTGTTGCGGTTCCCACATGCGGCAAAAGAACGCAGTTCTCATTGTTGATTAGCCCAGGGTGTATTTCCGGTTCATGTTCATGCACGTCCAATCCGGCACCCCACACTTTACCTTCTTCTAGCGCTCGAACAAGAGCATCCTCATTAACGATAGGGCCACGAGCTGTGTTGACGAGGACCACGCCGTCCTTCATCATGGCGAATTCTCTGTGAGATATCAATCCTCTCGTGCTGGCGTTGAGCGGCAGATGCACTGAGATGATATCGCTCGTTTGTAGTAATTCTTTGAAGCTGACGTATTTTGCACCTGTAAGGTTTTGCTGCTCAGGCACGCATGAGCGATTATGATATTGGACATGAAGACCAAAGGGTAATGCGCGCCGAGCCACAGCCGTACCGATACCACCCATACCCAATATTCCTAACATTTTGCCTTCAGGTTCGTGCGTCAGGCCCATGTGGCCTCGCCATTTGCCAGCGCGAAGAGCGGTGTAGGGTATATGTATGCGGCGGAGGGCACCGAGGATGAGGAATATGGCCGTATCGGCGCTGCAAGCGTCAACGGCGCCGGGAGTGTTGGAGACGGAGATGCCACGTGCAGCACAGGCATGGGCATCTATGGAGTCATAGCCTGCGCCGTTGTGAGAGACGTATTTGAGACTGGAGGGGAGGACGTCGACTAATTCTTGGTCGAAGCGTCCCGTGATCTATGGGGAAAAAGCAATTCTTCAGCTTTCTGAGCCTGAAGCACGTGTTAGGGGCCATGTATGTTGTAGCGACTCACCTGAGTTGAGTCGTAGGTTCTGGAGATCACCAGGACTCCGTCATAGACACCAGCTTTGCAATCGTTCAGAAATCGCTCTCTGGTACCTTGATTGACCTGCTACTCGTATGAAAAATATCAGCACAGCGATCTGCTGAGGGGGAAAAGTCAGTCTTACCCGCAGCTCTGCTATCTCGCTCAAGGCATGCCACTCGGCATGAGCCAAGACGACCTCTCCAAGTAGCAGGACAACAGTTTTCACACCCTCGTCTGGTGACATCTTGAATGCGACGGCAGCAGCGGGAAAATGAGCGTTGCATCAATGGAAAGTATAATTAGATCAGTGTGGTTTTGTTGCGAGGAGTCCTTGACGACGAGGCGCTTGTGTATCTTGCCATTATCCATGCTGTTGCATCTGTTAAAGTCCGAGGCTAGGTATGTATAGGCATTGTCGGCGTACATGGAGACGATAATTCCCAGGGCTTGCTTGGATCGAGAATTCTATTTGGGCACTCAGGATTTCAACGCAGGGCATGTTCGGTATTTTTGGTTGGCGGAAACGGCAGTCAAATCCATGATCCCAAGCGGATGATAGTCGCATGATGCTAGGGGATAGTAGGTAGAGGGCTAATCAGGCCGTGGGGTGCAGTGTAATGGTGCACCGGTGGAGAGCTATATGCAATCATAGCAAGATTGACCGGTTGGCTGGTGTGCTTCAATCATAGCTTGGGTGGTGAGTGTGGCCAAAAGGGCACCCTGATTGGGAGATTTATTATTGTTCACTTATCAAACGTCTGTGGCAGCGCTAAGAGCCAATGAGCGGGGCGAGACACCCTTATTATTGGTATTATTCTTGGGGGTCCGGCGGCCTGTCAAGCTCGATCGACAAGTGTTCCCGCTTCCCCGGTCCGATTCGCATGAGCTACATGAGCAGCTACACGGGGGATCGAAGTAGTTCTGACGTGCTATACTCTTGGGCCAATTTTGCGATTCTTTGATGCTGTCTGTTTGCCAAATGTTTCGAGATGGTTCGAGATGTTTCGAGATGTTTCGAGATGTTTCGAGATGTTTCGAGATGCTTCGAGATGTTTCGAGATGTCTCGCAATGTCTCTGAAGTCATTCGCCAAAGAAGCATGGTGCAACCGCCCCTATACGTCCCATCAGGATTGGTGATGCCTTCTAACAGCCGTCAAACATCCACCAATGCTAGCTCATCCTCCGTTCTAAGGGCTCTAGGCTCGTTGGTGCCCTCCTGACCCCAGCCTATCGCCCCCATCCATCCTTCATCGACCACCAATGTCTCACCCGACACGTAATGCGATCTCTCGGACGCCAGGAACACACTCGGCCCCTTAAAATCGTCAGGCAATCCCCACCTTCCCACAAAACCTGCCTGGAATACTCTCCGCCCGATCATCATCCTCTATTAATGCTGAGTTCATCTCTGTAGCGAAGTAGCCCGGCGCAATGGCGTTCACGGATATCCCTCTACTTGCCCATTCGTTCGATAGAGATTCGTCAGCTTTGCCACTCCTCCTTTCGATGCAGCATAAGCGGGCACCGTGATGCCTCCTTGAAAAGATAGTGGCGATGCCACCTTGATGATAGCTCCCCTTCTACCAGCCAGTAGGGCTAGGTTGGTGCTTAAGCATATGACTTCCAGCATCTCAGCAGAGTGTGAAGACTGTAGTCAGATTGATTTGTAGCAAGAAACCTGGGAGAGTAAGTATCAGTGCCCGCGGTAGATAATATGCCAGTTCTCGGTAGGAAATTGGTGACTAGGGTGTCTCCTCTGAATGCCAGCACAATTGAGCAGAATCTGAATCTTGTTTTCATCTGCTAGCACAGTAGGAATGAGAGCCCTAACCGAGACCGATGAGCACGGATCTGCTTCGTAGATTCTGGCCTTCCGACCAAGGTTCTCGACCGCAGCCTTGGCTGTCAAGTCGGTCCTATTTCGCTGTGCCCTCGCTTACATAGAACACTTTGACTGTCAAGCGTTGCTTCCAAGAAAACAGTTCACCTGAACAAGGATGATGTCTGCTCCCGCTTCGGCGAGAGCGAGTGTCATTGCATGACCGATCCCACGTGTGCCACCGGTGACGGGCGCTGTCTGTCGATGAAGCGAGAACATCGAGGCGATGGGTAGTGGAGGTGCCGAGGCGAGCGAGGCTGCCAACGATTGACAGAGCGGTAGTGTCTATTAGAGCGACGTTGAAACCTGGGAAGGCTCGAAAAGAGGGCGTTCCGCTTTAGTCCCGGGTGGTTCCCATCGTGGTATACTTTCGGTATTTACAAGTGGAGTGAGGTCATGAGAAGCCACCTTGTTGACCCCAGTCTCCACTTCACCCAAATCTGTGCTCGGCAGAAGCCGTATGTTCTGCAATCACTATATTTACGATCTCAACCTATTGTATTATCTCATCATACGCCAAAATAATGCCAGCTGCAGTTCTAGTCTATCTACTTGGCGAGGGACAAAAAACTTCGAACAGACAAGCCTTCCATCCGCTGCCTCACGCCTCCAGTCAATGCCTATGTAGAATAAAAACAGATTCATTAGATTCTGGACGACAAATTTTATTTCGTTGATAATCTTGAATCACACGTCAAGTCATACTTCTTGCCGGATATTCTATATGCAATATCAAGTATCTGAGGTCATCTGATTCTCCTTTGCTTGGGGCCAATGCTTGTAAGCCAGCCCCAGCAGATGAAATGCAAACTTGCATAACCCTGTAGTGAGGCCGCCAGCCAGCAAACTGTTACTCATCGCACATATTTTCATGAGACCATGACAAATTGGCCAATGGCTGGCACTCCACCACAGGTCACATAGACCACATATGGTCCAGGCTGCGCGACATTATTATTCGGGGGCATGGTAACTGTTAGGCTCTGCGAAGTTGCGCCGGCCACATAGCCCGTATTGTCCAGAAACAGCATGCGGTGGTTCATATGAAGACTATGAGTGACAAATCCTCCATGATACAACACAATATTGCAGACTGTGTTACCAGCAGGAGCAGTGAAAGTAACGGTAAATTTACTTCCATTGGCAGGCAGAGAAAGCGAGGAAAGAATTACATTCGTTGGACGTTCAGGATTTCCTTGAAGGTATGGCGGAGTGTAGATCTCAACTCTGAATTCGGTAACGTAGTCTTTTGATGGAGTTTGGTTCGGAACAGGAGTAAGTACTGGCTGCGCTACAGGATTGGATCCACAGACCATGAGAGTCCCATCCAACAGAAGGAGTGCACAAGAGTGGTAAAGCCGCGCGATTGTAGAGCTGCTGCCGGTCGAGAACCGTTGCCCTACAGGCTTGGTTGGGTCGTAGATCAACGCTTCGAGAGTGGGGGCGGTAGCGAGTCCGAAGCCCTGAGAACCTTGATTGCAGCCATTGACCCAGATGACGGTTCCATCTGGGAGTAGAGTAGCCTCTACCATGCCTCTTCCTTCGGGCATTGATTCCATGGCCCACGTAGGATCGTCAGATAAGGGCTGAATACTTCCACAACTTGGTTCTGTCGGACTCGTGATATCTTGATAAGCTCCTCCACCGCAAATCACAATCTCGGGAGCCCAGGCGTTAGCGCTTGATAGGGGTAGTAGCACACTGCCCCCTGTGTTAGGATAGGTACGGAAGTCACCTGGTAGTTCTGGCAAAGCTGTCACCGTCTGATTCTCTGCTACGTTGAAAATCTCCGCCGACTTCGAGACGAAGATGAAAAGATTTCCGTTGTTGAGTAGGTGGACGAATGGGTACATGTAGTATGGCTGATTGGCCTCCAGGATTGCCAGAGGAATGCTGATGCCACTAGAGATCCCCTTTGCATTCAGTATCTCGTAGGTTGGGTTGTTGTTGGCCGGAACCGTAGGATCCAAGCCATTGAGACTTCCGGAAGCGACAAATATGGTGCCATCAGGCATGGTTTGAGCAGTCGCATACCATCGAGCGGTCGACAATTTGTTACCGGGCTCACTCCAATTACTGCCATCCAGTGATACGTCAGCGAAAGAACGGCTAAGATAGCGAATAGCGGTGAAACCGTCTCCAACTGTAGGGTCAATGACCGGAAGAGGTGCATTTCCTCCCAGTGAAACCCATCGGCCGTCAGCCAGAAAGGCACCACCTGAACAGAAAGCATTGGTCTAAATTGTCGATTAGCCGCGTCCTTCTCGATTATAGAGTACTCACCTCATATTGAAGGGGAACATATGTGTTCGTCGCTGGGTCATATTCTGCCGAATAGGCGTATTGTCCGTCAGGCAGGCGGACTCGCGTGTAATTTTCCACTTTATCCAAGAAAATGACTCGTCCATTTGGCATTAGACCGGCGTGCATAGCCGGTACACCTGATTGGCCGACGACCTTGAAGGACCCGGGGTTTGCAGCAGCTGGAGCAGGTGAAGGTCCCGGCGCTGGATATTCTGGTGCGCTCAAACATGGTCCACTTTGACAGCCACTCCCACAATGAGTGGTGTCGTTTCCACAGAACTGAGATCTATTAGTCGAAGTTCCTTGCAGCCGAGCTGGATACCCACCCCATATAAAGAACAACAAGCACCATTTGGCCAGCTCCCGCAGACAGCATTTCCATTTCCGGCTCCACACGTACCGTTGGTGGTGTCAGAACCAGTAGTAGACGCCGTCGACGGCTTCCCTAATGCCGGCTCCTCAGTTGCTGAACCCGTCAAAGTTAGTGCAGGTGTTGTAGTGGGCGCAGGACTTGCTGTAGTAACAGAAGCACATCCAGATATGCAGCCAGTACCGCAGTAGTCAACTGTGTCACCACACCAGCCATACTGGGAGCAGCATGTTCCGTTGTAGACTGTGCTATTAGGATTACAGGTTAGACCGCCGTTTTTCAGTCCACATTTCCCATCTGGAGAGTACGCCCGAGCTATAGGATCGTCAAGGGAGCGAGGCACGAAATTGTAGGGAGCATGGGCTTCAAAGCTTTGTGGGTACGTGTGGATCGCAGGTTTAACACAGCTGCCAGGTATCAGTGTGAGTGGCGCACATACGGTTTGATGGCTCACCTTCCGTCATCAACGCATTGCATACCTCGTAGGCATCCCGTATAGTAGGGAGAGGAGCGATCGCATGACAGGGTGACTTTGTAATTTACGGGGATGTTGCCAATGACACCTTGTCCAAGGTAGAGACTAAGAAGGAGGCTGTTGAATGCTATCATGATCACTATAGCCTCAAAGATGAATGCATGAAATGGATAAAATATGCGAGTGCTACAGTGTTTTTATTGATGGTAAAGTGAAAGATTGAACCTCAAAGAAACAACTCTCGTTGCCCCCCATTATGCCGGGTGGTTTCGACGCGGTGTAACATAATCTTTACGGGCGTAATCAAGCCGAGTCTCAGTAGGAAAACAAACATGGCAAAACCGCATGTGCATCTAAGCCTCATGACCAAAATTCCCACGTGCAGGAAGCAGATCCATCTAAATCGAGACGTGGAGTATTGGTCAGCTGCACGTACATTGTTTTCGGGTGGTTGCATGTCTCGACAACGAAATTTGGGCGAGAATATTTGCCATCGTTATGGCAACATATATTAAATTTCGACAGGAACAAAATATGGAGTTGGGCATTGGGCGACTAGTTTAGGTCGTTCAAATCCTGGAAATAGAAGTATGACATTCAAGAAGCAATCTATAATATAAAGGCAATTTGGAGAGGTTCTGGAGACAGTAACGTAAGAGCGACAGCGGTCTTGGTCATTACTCTTCATTGCCTGATGCTTTGGGTTCACTTGGTGAAGCCTGCCGGAATACAGGGTTTGTACCGGTGATCAATGCATGATGCATAACGCAGGGGCAGATTGCTTCTACAGCGAGTATCCGACTGGAGAGTTTCTCGAGAACTGAACCCGCGATCAGGGTTTGTCGATAAACGGTTGCTAGACGCCGGTGCCAAAGGAAGCTGGTGGGCGCCACACTTGCCTAATACTTCATGTAGGCATTGCCCAGTAGTTCTGGGACTGATTGATGCACTGATGAAGGCATATATGACTCGGGCGTTGGTAGATGCTGGAGAGAAACGTCCCAGCAAATTGTTAAAAGCCCTGTAGATCATTGAATTTGCGCTAAAATAGCATTGCAACTACGATGTGAACGACTTGATCGATTGCTAGGTGCCTACAATATCTGAATTCACAAACAGCAAGATAAGGATGAATGATGTGTCGCGCTAGATTTATTGAATGCTTGCAGATGAACTAACAGTCTACTATCTATATAAAGAATTACGAGAAAACGTCGTCTAACTGTCCGTCAGTGGTTATGGATATAACATAGTCCTGTCCTCCTCCCATTACCTCATTATGATTGGGCATCCCATGGTTCAAGTGGAAGTCGAATATGGGGCAACGTTATTAGTCCCAGTAAGTTTGCCTTCATTTGTAAGAATGGTGATTGCATCGTTCAATGAGTCTTCGTGGAATGTTGTAGTGTCTAAAGACACCAAAATTAGCAGAAATCAGGCTTAAGCTTGAGCAGACTCACCAAACGGATTGCCGATATTGCACCTATAAGCACTATATATCACATTCGATTCGTCCGCGACTGCAGTCTGCCACACTGCAAGAGTCTCCCAGTACCCATAGAAAGTACCACCACCCTCAGCTGCGGGCTTTTGAACCTCAGCGGGTACTGATGATGAATAAAGGGTCAGAGTGTCGCCCATGATATCTCAAATCCAAGCTAGGATAAGTAACTGACCTGGATTCTGTCTGTAACGTTGAATGAATGACCCGTCTGGATACACTTGGCTTTCGATGAGCTAACGCAGTTAGAAAAAGTCAATCGAGTCTAAAATAAGCTATCTAAGGGAGCACAATGTACCATTTCGGTCAGATTGACATTGTCGCCAATACTGAATGTGCGGGTGGCTCCATTTACATTGTATACGCCCGCAGTGTTCAATAGAACAAGGTCGAACCAGGTTGTATTGAAAACTGGTTGACTTCAAGTAAGTATTTTTATGTTTTGTAGGAATCGAAAAGCCCTACAATTGTTCGTTACCTGACCAATGTCACTTGCTGTTGCTCCAATAGTTGCATAGGTGGTGGCATTCTCAAACGTTGCACCGGCCGGACAAGAGCAAGGCTGACATATGTCGCTGCAAAGAGGAAGCGTCGAACGAGATGTTGTTGGAGATGCTGATGATAAAGACAACAAAGGAAGGACCAAGATAGTAGGAAGGAGAGTATGCAACATCGCGACGGTATGTGAATAATGAAAGGAAGTTCAGGGGGTTTCTGATGTCTTAAGTAGAAAAGAGAAAGCTTCCTTCTATGCTGACATTGCCGACATTGCCGTTTTAAAAGCGGTGAACACAACCTCTCACGTCACGTCGATCCGTATCATGAAGGCCTGAAGTCAGACGAGTAGACTTTGTTTGTCAGCTGAACTCCATGTAAGGCAGCGGACACCGAAGGTAGCGAGTGCGGACCCTATTGCCTTTCTCAAAAATTTCAAGCAGATGGGAACCAGCAAAGGTGACAGGGGTGGAGACATCGATTCGTGTCAGCTGCAGGGTCGCATTAATAATCCTATATCCAAGTTTAGAATATCACTCGACTCATCTCGCAAAGGATGGCGTATTTGTCTTATGCAATCTATCATCGGCCAGACGGTCTTCAAAAGGAAGACTCATCATCAAATGATAATGAGCGAGGAGAGATCGCATGTCCACCCAGAAAGACCTTCCTTAGAGGTCGGCGAGCGAATAAATCCTTCAACGCAGTAAGATCCGCAAAGGGATAGATGTAAGCTGAGATACTAAGGTGCCTTTCTTCTGACCTTTCCAACGGACTGCAGAATTTGTTGGCCTGCAACGAGTCTCTTATTGGGATTAACTGGCACGTGGCTTTAAAGCCGAGACTCATGGTCCTTAAAGGGCCAAATTGGATGGATGTCTTTTCGCGCGTAGGGTGGACATCCTGCTGTTAAAACGTTGAATGCGGTGTCACTTCTGAACAGCGTCGTTGCTGGCCGCGGGCTAAGGTTGTTGGGGGCAACCCGAGAGTTTTAGTGTCGGCCCTGTGGATTTTTCCAGCCCCGCCATCGTGTTTCCCGCCCCTTCACCAATCGCCAGCCTCACTACAGACAGCAAGTATGTACCTTTACCTCATCCGCGGTACTCATTCTAGCACCATGCAATCTGAAAGCATACTTTACATTCCACGACAAGATTACGATCGACATGAATTTGGGTGATTCCAATCTCAAATATGTCAATACAAGCAGACCTCAACTCGTCCACTCTGATTCCAAGCAGTCTGTCACAGCATCTGATGACTATTACTCACTTACCTCTAAGGAGTCCAGCAATGAAGACCATAACATCGTTCGTCGATGTGAGACTCCCCCAGTGCACAAGCTGGCGGCAGACGCCAGTCGCGATGCTCTGCAATCCGAAGCAAAACAGTCTGAAGCAACTATACCAACAATCAAACCGATCAAACATAAAGATCCTGCCGACGAGGAGCTCGCAAAAATTACCACGAATCAAGAGCAGCGCAAGATCAAGCGGAAGCCGGTATCGTCCACTTCATCAGCTTCAGAAGGAACAATTGTGCGACCACCCGTGGATGAAATAAGCTCGCCAACCCCAGGCGTTGACGACACGCCCTACATACGATTCGCAATCGATCAGTTGACCAGAGATGAAGAAGTCATAGGACCACGGGATCCTGCTTTTGGGAGCGAAGCGTCATATCCAGTGGACAGGATCGTTCCAGACGAGGGTTTAGGCTACTACAACCCAAGACTGCAAGAGCAGTATCAGCATACCGACAGGCGATACCAGAACTCACCTCGTAAGTCTACTCATTATCAGGATTATAAGCCAGTATCTAATGGTATCAACAGCTGCCGAAAGCATTCTTCTACCTACGGAACCCGCCACTGAGACCTTCAGATACCCTAAGCTGAATTTCGTACCTGGTGCCCTTCGAATCGCACCCCTTCTAGTCTTAATCATATCTTGCCTTCATATAATTGCTGGTCTTCTCTTCTGTGCAGTCTGGCCAACGACGCACAAAGGTCTATGGAAATATGACGGCGTGGGAACTGGGCGCTACTTCATCTTCGAATATATGCCGATCATTCTTGCCAGCCTCATCATTCTCTGGCTACTTATCATTCAATGCGCAATGTATCGGATTTTTCCATTCATCACCTTGTCACATGAACGGATTACAAATAATTCTGGGGTTCTACACGACTCTCCCCTGTTTCCGGTCAACTTCCTTTTGCCGAATCTGACCTTCTTCAAGCACCAAGAGCCGTTGCTGGGGCTTTGCTCTATAATATTCTGGCTCGCACTTTTTACTATTCCTTTGCAAAGCGCTCTTTTCCAAACACGATACTACCTCCCAGAAGGTGTTTGGAGGTGGACGGCAGTGCAACCAATTGCGTGGACATTGTTTGCACTGTATTTGCTCCTGACCATCGGCTTGGTACTGTTGTTGGCCAGATTCGCAACTCGCAAGACTGGACTCAAATGGGACCCGGTATCTCTTGCGGACATACTGACACTCTTTCACCGGGCGAACTTCCTTTCTGATTTCGAGCGCTCGGACGTCGCGGACTCGCTATCGAGGCATCTTCCATTGAAGCGTCTCAGGCTCGGCTACTGGATGACCTCGAGGCATACGAACGAAGCGCTATACGGCATTGGAGAGGAAAACGTGCCCGTGAGGAGATACTCCTTAGAGCGTGGCAAGATGATACCGGTTACCGATCTATCGACTTTTGATCTGGAAGACCAACGTCCTATGAAATCCTCCACGCCCAATACCTTACAAAGAGAAATCCATACCCCTGATGTAAGATACAGGTGGCTACCGTGGTTTCTCACAGATGGCTATGTTGTGGCCTGGATCATGATCGCCATAATCCTGATGATCGCTTTTGTTGTGGTCAGCTTTGTTGACAATGCTGTGGAAACGGGCTTCAACCCCATGCTACCCGCGCCTACGACACCCCAAGGCTTCTCGCCTGCGGATTTCCTATACAGCTTTGTGCCCACTTTCATCGGCACAGTCTGCTTCCTTGTTTGGCAACCAATCGACATGTATTTTCGCGCTCTCCAGCCCTTCGCCAATCTTGCCAGTCCTCGTGGATGCTCAGCCGAGAAATCTCTGCTACTTGACTATACCTCCCGTCTTCCAATTAGCATCACTCTTACAGCTGCCGTAGATCGTCACTACAAGGTTGCGTGGATATCGTTTATCAGTCTTCTCTCGATTACCTTACCTATCTTAGCTGGAGGCGTATTCACAGCCCAATACGTTGTCGAGTTGCAGAGCGTCCGCATGGCGGCCGATATGCCGGGGTACTACGCACTAGTCGTCTTCGTGGTAATCTATGCGTTCTCATTTCTGATCATATGGCCTGGACGACGGCGAGAACTACCACATGACATCAGCACCTTGGGTCAGCTCATCAGCTTTGTCTATCAGAGCCAGCTGTTGAGCGATGCAGCTTTCAGAGAGCCAAGGAGTAAAATCGATCTACAAACAAAGCTCATAGGGACACCAAGAGGGGAGAAAGCAAGTCCAAAATATGCTTTTGGGGTATACATGGGGCAGGATGGATTAGAACATCTTGGGATTGACAGGTTGGAAAGACCTGGATCTGGGGAAATGCTGTTTACGACTGGTACGATGAAATGATTCAATTCTGCATATAGCATTTGATCACTGGAGCTTAGGGGATCTATTGCATTTACACGGATGGCATGAGTAAACCCATCGTGTATGTTTCACGATATAGAGGTTGGAAATATCTAATAATGAAGGTTAAAGAATATAATTGACTATATATGAAACTACACATCATTCAATCAAACCAATAACATATCAAAAGAGTATACGAGCTACCAACTTACAACATTCTCAACATTGACTTGCGGCGTATGGATTTTGACGTTTGTTGTCAATTGATGCATGATATCGTTGTAGTATTGAGCTGACAATAGACGTGCCGATATTGTTCAAAGTCAGATTCTCAGACTATTAGGCTGTTGGCCTTCACAAAACAAAGCGACTCCTGGATTTGAAGAACGACGTTCAACAATCATGTGCATCAGCTTAAAGCGTGTGAACGTCGAGAGAATCAGGTACCCATGCCGTCGGCAAATGGTAAAATAAGCGATTGACTCAAATAACCAAAGGTCATTGTAGGAGAAGCTGTTCTAAGATACTTCCCTATACACATGACGGCCAAAAAGGCTAAAAATACCCCCCAGGACTATGCTTGACCGATCATAATTCGGTGTAGCTGGCTGAGAACCGCGCTTATCACTAAAGTTACCAGGTGGGCCGCCCGGAATTTTTGGCAAAAACTTTCCGACTCTTCGCTGATACTCCTTATAATCAGGATACTTGTTAGCAGAGATTTTCTCGGTAAACCACGTCGAGGCCTGGAACAGGATCAAGTAGGCGATTGGTCCAATAGCTGACCAATTATAATAGGTTTGTGTGACCCAGCATGACCAACCGTACAGAACCACCCAGACTGCTTGCTCGGCTGTGAAGTTGGGATGGCGGCTGTAAGCGAAGAGGCCGGTGGTGTTGAAGCCGCGTTCGAGGTCCTCTTGGTGGAAACCGGGGGGGACTTTTGCTGTCTTTCTGTACTCCTTTTTCGCTTCTTGATAGTCTGGGAAGCATACGATTAGCGGGTGCTTCAGATGATACAGCTCAGAATTAGCTGTTACTGACTCCACTGCTGCCCATCAGCGTAGTAGGCCAGGAATATCAACACTCCTAGTGCCCTCGAAAACACTAGATCGGCGGTTGGAGAGACATTGTTCTTTGACGCAAATAGTAGCACATATGTAGGCGTGGTGATTGAGAAGAGAAGGAGCTGTGGCACAACGTAAGTCACCTTTAGGGGCAAGGTTTAAACAATGGTCGTACACTTTGACCTAGAGAGATGAAGGAGACATTGAAAATGAAGAACAATGGAGGACTGATATTTTCCTTTAGTATCTCCCATCGATAGTCTTCCGAGCCAATGCTGTAGCCTCCCTTGCGCCAGTAGTTGTATGTCAAGCGAGCCTGGCGCGATCAGTACAATATTCTATACGGAGGCCAGTATTTAAGCTTACACTCCAAAGGGCACTGAACACGAGGAGTGTATCCAATCTTCGAGTGGGCAAGCCAGCGGCATGTGCATAGAGAGTAAAGTGCGCATTGTAGATTGTAGGTAGAAGGCTCCAGTGACGGTCGACTTGCGAGTAATTCTTATTGACTTCGGATACTATCAAAAAGATAGGCCCCAGGAAGAGCGAGAAGACAAACGCGGAGATCAGAGGATTAGTGGATATATAAAGGGCCTTGAGAGCTTGAAGGTTGGTAATGTTCTCAAAGATCTGCAACGGCATGTCGTAGAGCTGAGACACCTGTGGGAGGACGGTTTTTTTTATATCAGTACAGTCAACAAGGCGTGTGACCACTAGTCAAGACATCCTGACGATTGAAGAGAGGGAGCTTAAATCGATGACGCCTATTGCCGATTTATCCTCGATAGGGTTCAATAGCCGGGACGAGCCTAGCGTGCCGGCTACAGGCAGGGCTTGGATTTAACGCAAGGACAACGCGTCTGGTGATATATATTGTGCCTATACTAATATGAAAACTCGCAAGCAATATGGGAGCTGCTGAGCAGACAAGCAATTTAAGGGATTGGTTGAGATGCTGGCATGGCACGCACGATCCTCTGTGTCGCTGAGAAACCCTCAATTGCTAAATCAGTTGCTCAACATTTGAGTGGAGGACAGTTCAATTCAGTAAGTCATTGGAATCATAACCAATGCCAGCGTAAGGTCAATGTTTGTATAGCACAGCATACGCGGGAACACATTCGTGAAGAACTACGAATTTGATTTCAACTTCAGCCCACCATGGGGCCAATGCTCGGTGACAATGACCAGTGTCATTGGACATCTGACAAGCCTCGAGTTCATCCAACAGTATCGAAAGTGGTACTCTTGCCCCCCAGGACGACTGTTCGACGCTCCTGTGGAGGTTGAAGTTGACAAGGTGGGCTTGAAGCACGTGTTTCTTCACACAGAGCTCATGCGACCCAGGACAAGAAAGCCATTGCAGATAATATTACTGCACAAGCGAAATATGCCAGAGCTCTGTTTATCTGGACAGATTGTGACCGGGAGGGCGAGCATATCGGTGCGGAGGTACGGCAATCAGCTTTTATGAGTAACCGCACAATTGAAGTTAAGAGGGCACAATTCAGTAACACAGAGAGAGCGTACGCAGAAGCCTCTCATACCACTCTGGGCCTTTACATGCTAACATCGTTGGTCATTTTAAAGACATGTAATCAGAGCTGCTCATAATCCTATTGATCTGGATGATCGGCAGATCAATGCTGTTTCCGCAAGAATCGAGCTAGACCTACGTTTGGGTGCCGCATTTACTCGCTTTCAGACACTTACTCTCAAGACTTTGGGTGGTGACCTCGAAGATCGTGTCATCAGCTACGGTCAGACATTTTCACGTGACAATTCGTTTCTGTGTTGAAGTATGCTAAGCATTTATAGGATCCTGTCAATTTCCCACCCTTGGGTTTGTTGTCGACAGATACTTTAGAGTTAAAAAGTTCGTTCCGGAGCAATTCTGGAGTATCACGGTAATGCATAAACGGGACGACGTGGAAGTAACGTTCTCTTGGCGTCGCCATCGGCTGTTCGACCGCGCCTCTGTAGTCATCCTTTTCGAGAGATGTCTCACTGCCCGAATTGCCAAGGTCACCAAGCTACAGAAGAAACCAACCAGTAACTGGCGACCTTTGCCATTAACGACAGTGGAACTCCAAAAACTCGGAAGTATGTTCCTCCGTATGGACAGCCAGAGAGTGATGAAGGTAGATTGACCCAACAATTCCTGATGTCATTACTTATGATAAGCCAGGTTGCCGAGGATCTCTACAACAAAGGGTGGATCAGCTATCCGCGTACAGAGACTGACGTCTTTGACAAAGACATGGATATAAAGAAGCTTATTGAGAAACAACAGCAAGACCAGGCCTGGGGCGGCTATGCAACGAGTCTACTACAAGGGGCATTCAAGCAACCTCGAGGAGGCCGCCACAATGATCAAGCTCACCCCCCCATCCATCCGGTCAATTATGTTGCTTCGGGCTCTCTCTCTGGTGACGAATGCCGAGTGTATGAATTCGTGGTCCGGAGATTCCTTGCTTGCTGCTCTGAGGACGCCAAAGGAGAGTCTACCACCGTTGAGATCGAGTACGGTGACGAAACTTTCTTCGCCAATGGTTTACTCGTGCTGGAGAGGAATTATCTGGAAGTTTACCCGTATGAGAAATGGAACAGCAGCCAGCCATTACCCAGATTCAATCTCCACGAGACTTTCGAGCCAACTGAAGCTAATATAACAGGAGGAGAGACCAGTCCTCCAGGCTATCTTACCGAACCCGAACTGATCAGTTTAATGGACGCCAATGGTATAGGCACAGATGCGACTATGGCTGAGCACATAGCCAAGATCAAAGAACGAGAATATGTCATATCTCAGCCTCATGGAGGTGGCGCCCAGACCAACGGCAACACCGGCAGAGGTGGTCGTGGGGGCCGGGGCGGTCGAGCAGGCGGTCGAGGGGGTAGCAACGCAACAGGCTCAGGTGGTGGATCTGTTCAGCAATTCATCCCTACTACGCTTGGTGTTGCCTTAATCGAAGGATACGATAGTATAGGTCTGGAGACGAGCCTAGGCAAGCCATTCCTCCGGAAAGAAATGGAGATTAAGATGAAAGAGCTATGTGCTGGGACACGAAGTCGTAACGACTTCGTGAACGAGACGCTAGAGCAGTACAGAGAAGTGTTTGTCAGGACGCAACAACAGGTTGGCGTCTTGAAAGCGGTGAGTCATCCTACGGGAAATAAAGTATGCATTGGTCACGCTGATGTAAATGCGTGCTAGGCCTGTAGGAAGTACGTCTTAGGTGAACAGCCTTGAGGTCGACCTCATGCTGGGTTGAATATTGATGAAACAGAAATCACTTCGTCATTGCCGACTCTGTGCCGTTCTAAGCCATAACACCTAATCTTCTTAAAATTAAACTGGCAGAACTCCAACGGTCATCGCTTGAAACAGCATCCGTAAAACAAGGCTATGGCATGATTACACTAGAGCATGGCTCCCGAAACATTCCGTGGCGGATGATCAACTGCTTACAACACCGCTCATAGCCTTGTATGAGAGGGACCAGACCTTGCCTAGACAGGTGATCAAACACACCGAATGCATACACCTTGGCACGCCAAGAGCATGAATATCGTATGGCAGCAGATGAATGCCAATTTGTCTTTAATGCCTCGACAAGTGCTGATCGTATTATCGATGCACCAATTCGTGCCTCTCAACATGATGGAATGGCAGCAACGTTTGTCGACAGCTCACAGTCTGTGTGGCCAACTCCGTTTGAGGCGTGAAAGCTCAGCGCAAGTCAACTTCCGCTTCTCAAAAATTACCTAATAAGGTTATGTAAGAGCACGCACAACATAGTCTCTGCAGGATTCGGACGGACTTGGAAGGAGCTTTCACTTTTCACCGCGATGAGAACCGGAGCCAGGAGCACCTTTGAGACGGTCAGCTGCAGTCATCTTTGCCCAGCCGCCTCGCGCGACTATATTTGAGTTGGTGGGCAAGTAGTGGTGCTGACTCCGCCTGAGTCCGCCCACCTTTGTGCTCCCCGCACCTTATCAATATAATAGCTTAAGATTAGTGCTGCAGCCCTGCACACCACCCCCATGTTCAATCTGTTCAAAAACCTCCCGAACACGACATAATACGGTTGATGGCACGAGATGGCTTGACATAAGCGACTCTGTATAGGCCACCATCAGTCGCTTGTTTACTCGCATTGGCTGTTTGTTGGTCGCCTATAATTGTCTGACGTGTGTTTGAACGAATGCGCACGGCCACCGATTCGGTCCAGCTCACTCGCTACCCGCTCCTACTGCAATCCGCTGACACCCTTGACAGGAACAAAAAAATCAATAGCTCTGCAATAGCTTGGACCCTCCCGAGATACATCTACAGCACGGGATCTCCCCGATGCATCAAAGACTCCACGTCTCTCGTCCTCTTTGCGGAAGATTTTCGCTGTTGTTCACGCTTTTCATGCTGTTCATGCTTTGAGTTTGTCACATCCCCCTGTCTCTGCTCCCGTTA
>QKZZ01002457.1:0-12288 GCA_003521265.1 Cetradonia linearis
AGAAGAACGCCTCAAACAAGCCGAAACCCTAGCCCGGGGTCTCCTCTCAAACTCACCACTCCTTTCCCCCGGCTCCCCCTTAACCCCATCCTCCGAACCCACAAATTTCTCTTTCAACCGCATCGCCTTCCTCAACGGTTCCCACGCTACTCCTTCCCTCCATACTATAATCACCCCGAAAACAAAACCAAAGGGACCCTCAGACCCACATACTGCTCTCCTCGCCGCCCAAAAGAAACAATCACGCCTTTCATCCCTCGATGAAACCAAGCGCACAGACATAGAAGAAAAAGACGCCTGGCTTAACGCCCGAAAACGCGCACATGGCGAGCGTATTCGCGACGATACTTCTCTACTCAAAAAAACATTGAAGAGGAAGGAAAAGGTGAAGAGGAAGAGTGAGAAGGAGTGGAATGAAAGAACTGAGGGTGTGAAGAAGGGACAGGATATACGGCAAAAGAAAAGAGAATCAAATCTACAGAAGCGGAAGGAAGAGAAGGGTAAAAAGGGCGGAAAGGGGGTGAAGAAGGGGAAGAAGGCGAGGCCGGGGTTTGAGGGCAGTTTTAGGGCGAAGGCGCCTGCTGTGGCGAACAGGAAGTGATGGATGAGAGGACAAGTCAAAAGGTCATTTTGCAATGAGTGAGCATGGCATGAATACAAACGGGCGGCGTTGCATGGCATATCCAAAAAGCGTTGCACCCTCATATGCATGTAAGCGACGAAGTGAATGAAGCATAACTTTCAATATTACGCAGCATAGATATCCCAAAAGAAAAGCGTCGTGCCATTGAACTGAACTGAACTGAATGAGTTGTATAATCTTAAAATACTGCATGCATAACACCTTCCTCCTCCCCATATGCAGAAGAACAGAATAAGAATACGTGCGGGATACCGTGGCGGTGGGAGGGAAATCTTCTGAAACAGGCCCATCGAGTCGGTCTGTCTCTATGCAGGACGACGAGAAAGGGTAGTCCATACATATAAAGTACTAGGTGTTCATCGTGAGAAACATGTCTCAAACAAGAAATCGTATTCAATTTCATGTGTGTATACATGTATGGAGGGGCATCGGCTTTTACCGACAGCATGGCTGCAGCAGGGAAGATAGATATAAGGCAACGAGAGGGGGGGGAAAAGCGGGGCTCCAATACATCCATTACCTACATATATCACATTGTAGGAAGGTATTCCAGTAGCTCAGCAATCGATTTCATCTCCGTGCATGTGCGTGCACCTTACATAGCTTTCCTTGATCAGTGCGATAGCCTGGCTGCTGCAGAGAATATTCTCGTACGATGAGAAAGGGAGGTCTTAAGATTCGGCAGGGCGATGAGGAGGCGGCTCCAGCCGTGGCTGCACCAAATTTATATAGGCGATGCCCAGATGAAGGCAGAGAGAGCCACACATCGTAATGCCCTGACTTGAAGGGAAAAGAGTTTGTATAAGAGAACCGTGTAACTTCAGTGGCGCACAAAAAGGCGTCCCGGAGGAGAGGTAGATGTACTCTTCAACAGGAAAGGCGTTAACCTTAAGCACAGAACTTACATATCGGCATCTACAAGAAAGGACGGTGTTGAAAAAGAGAACGGCCTTCTCTCCCCTCTAGGCAATTGCAAGCCACGTCAAAGAAGCGCGCGAGAGGATTGACGATCCACAAAACGGCATGCATATGGGCTTGATTGGCACAGAGTTGACCCTTGAATAGTTTTAATAAGACTAGAATAGGTATCTAGGCCATTGTGCTGTCCATTCAATTCGTCTATCGTACTAATTTCCTCGCAAGTAATGGACCCTTCCTTATCATATGAACATCACATCATCTCGACAATCCATTCGTTCTGTTTTAGGTCAAACTATGTTCTAGATAACCGAAATGCAATGCCAGATGCTGCTGCCCATTCTCAGATCACCGAAGCTTGCAGCATCTTGGCCCTGCAGTTCCGGTCTAGAATGATCCGCGATATTAGCGAGGTTTGACGTGCAGTCCTTGCCGAACGTGGTTTGTGGGCAGTAGCGAGAAGTGGAAGGCGTAAAGTGGAGTTGGTTTTTGTGTGTTCTGTTAAAAAATAATTCGTACAGTAAAGAAAATATGGGTTGGCCTCCGAGGATTGGCCAAACACTGAGATTCTGCTGGGCCGTTTCTGTGGAGACGCCCGGGCGTGGATTCCAGCGACGCACAGCCTGCTGGCGCTTTGCGAAAATCATCAGCGCAGCGCAATCTCATCAACGCAAAGGACAAGACGTCATGCTCATTGAGCAATGCACGCGTGGTATACAGCCAAGACCGATGAGGGGTATCAAGTTTGAGAAATTTGGAATTTGAGAACGCGATTGAACTCGTATCTTTCACGTGGCGTTCTCACCCCAGTTAGGGTCGATAAAAGCATCCCAGCTTGCATCGAGACCTGGTGTGGCGGTACCGCTGCCTCCTGAGCTGCCACCACCCGGGAACATATGAATCTTCGAGAAATCTGGCATTGAGCCATCATAGAATGCTGGTGAGGATCCAAACGAAGACAATGAGGTCGTTGCAGGTTGATTGTAATTTTGATGACGTGGCGACATATCCAAAGCGCTGGGTGCAAGAGTGGCACTCATACCATCGTACGACTGACTGAATGATCTAGGCTTTTGGAGGTTGGAACTGGAGTTGTAATTGTATGGTTGAGGCATGTTTTCGCTGCCAGCCATGAACATGGAGGTCATGGGATCGTTCGGATCAAGCGCTGAGCCGAGGAGCATCTGAGATTCCATTGGCAGTGAGGTCGTGAAGGGACTGATGCCAGAGTAATTGACGTTGTTGAATGGATGTTGTGGCTGCTGTGGTGATGGCGGTGGAGGTGCCCTCATTTGGTACTGCTGCTGCGACGTCTGATCCTCTTGTTGGAGGCTTTGAGTAGAACACGTACGTTGAAGCGTAAGTCTTGCTGTCGCTGACTGCGGTGTCGCCGGAGCGCCATGTGGTGAGTGTGAAGCGGATTTGACGGATGATCCGGAGGTACGTCGCCGTTCCACCTGAGGAAGACCACCCGTAGTCTGGATAGGGCTTGGCGCAGTCATGTTGGTGGGTGAAAATTGTGGAGTGCTGTGAGAAATTGAAGCTGGTCGCGATTGATGAGTAGGTCGATATGATGGTGTGCTCGGTGTGGGGTATGGCTGTACATAAGACATTGGCGACTGCTGTTGGGGCATGCCCTGTGTCATGAATGGCGAAGGATACACGCTCTGATTGTGTGCGAATTGCGGAGCGTTCGGATACTGCTGGGCATAAGAATTCGTTATGGCCTGGTCGAGGGCACTCCTCATCGCGACATGATTCGTTAGGTATGCGGACAGCCGTCTGTTAAAGTCTGCCGAACCTGTCTGAAGGTGGGCCGTAAGTCGTCTGTACTGCATGGGTAGGTCGTCATCTTCCTCTTCATACATCTCTTCATTTACCACATCTTGTTCAGTGACACGTAATGAGCGACCGGTACGTCGCTTATGGATTTCAGAAGCTCGTCGCGCTGACTCGACTCTAGCTTCAAGACTTCTGTCACTCCTTCGTGAAGCTGCTATGTAGGCACTATATTGCAATGAGAACAAGTTAAACACGGAATAGGACTGTATATCGTACCGCTCTTGGTTCTCCTCATGAGTACGCTCAGTCTTCAGAGCCTTGGCGGGTATGGTGCGTTGTGGCGGCATCGTGAGAGTGTTTCGCTATGTCTAGGATGGGGCGGAATAGTTGTGAGATCACTTGGGGTGCTATCTTTAGATTCGCAACGCTGGTCCGAAGGTAAAAGGTGACGGTAGGGTTTCTGGAGAACAAGAAGATTGTCCACGAGTAATATGGAGAAACAGCGAGAAGGCGTGTTTATTATGCTTCTTTCGGGGGCCAGACCACTTAATGCGGAAGGCTGGCGACGGGACGAAACAGCCAACAGCCGACGCGAAGAAGTGAATTGGGGGAGAATAGAATGTCGCAAGCGATCAAGAGAAGGTTGAAGAGCTATGACGAAGAACTGGGGACATATTTAGAGGTCTGTGGTTGTTTGACTGTTTGTCGATATACAGAACCCTTCGATTGCCGGGGCGGTGCGGTCCCGGATCGATCAGGCGAAGTCGTATTCGGGATTTAAGACTGGAGCCGACAGGTCGGTTAGATAACCGGTCGTGAGAGATGTTTTGCCCGTACAATCGGAATAAGAGGATTGATTTGATTGTATTCTGGTTGTAAGTTGGCAAAGGAGTAGTAGAGAGATAGTTGAGGTTAGAGATGAAAGAAGGGAAGAGAGAATGGACGGAAGCGCGTTATGATAAGGGAAGAATTGGGAAGGAGCAGCTCGGGTATACGTTCATCATGGGAACGAACAGGACTAAAGGGAGGAGGGAGGGTAGGGGGTGTGCGTACTCGTACGGTTTTCCCCTGGAAATCTCGAGCTGCAATTGGGTACTGGGCTGGACTGCTGGCCGATCAAATTGGGCCCAAGCCAGAGTTGCAGATTTGGAGGGGCTTACCAGATTAGCTTCGGGCCCAGACAGCTCCGGAGATCTGACGTTCATCCCACCCGCTGCTGATTGGTCAATCTAGGCTAGCTAATGCACGCTAACGGTCTGACTTTGAGCTGCGAGATACGCGAGAACCTACTTCAGATCTTGGAGGCGATACAGCGATGCAGGCCCCACTTTTTACTCCATGGCTTCTAGCAAGCTTTTACAACAACTGTAAATCGGACGGAAATTTGTCATCCGTTATCCTTTTAGATAGCTTGACCTCACTGTGTGCAATTTTGGAAAGCCTCGGACGTCACAATCAGGTATGCGGAGAGTAAGGAAAGCTCCCGATCAGTAACAAGAAAACGGTACTAGCCCCGTTGAACCCAGTGCAAGGATAGCCTGGAGTAATAGCCAGCTGCTGGTGAAATGCTCCATTGAGTGCGCCCTTTGGATGTCCGACATAGGAATCAGGTAGTTAGCTGATATCAACGTTAAGCCTCGTTCAATGCAATGCATATCCAGTCCTAATGTTACTGACCTCATAAGGTGACCTTTGTGGGAGGGTGGCACGGAGGTTGCTCCTACAAAGCGGTGTTGCATACAGCATGGCGTAGATCTGACCATAGCCAACCGATCTGCCTCCTTGTAAGTTGTAGCCAATGACGAAGCCCGGCTGCAGAGTGGGAACGGAAGCCAAGCGCGTTACGACTGAGCCAAAAGGTTGATCACTGATCACTAGTAGTAAGACACTAAACTGTATCTTAATACCAGCTGCAGCATATTACCGCTGCTCATCTGCTGCAGGGAAGCTCAGACTTTTAAGACCCCCGTGGAATGGGCCTTGGGTCTGGGCCATTTGCCGCAATCAACCAATGTTTGATAGGTCCAAGCTTCCCTCGTGTCAATCGGCAAGTGACGTAGCAAGTACTGCAGGAAGGTAGGAAGGCCATATTGTGTAGATCAAGGAGTGCGTCAGAACACTCGGGAGGCGCCTCCCTTGAAACGCGACGTATGGGACAAGTGCCAAAAACCTGTGGAGGGTTTGGTGGGGTAATCTTGGAACTTGCACTCGGCTATAGTAGTACGTCGATGCCTCACGCTCATCATTAATGATTCATTCACTGTTCAGCGTATTGCCTCGAGGTGAGGTCTCTCATGGAATTCTCTACGGCCGTTGGGTGGAAGACGTCGCAAAGATCATGCATCACCAAAAGATCTAGCCACTAACGGTCCCAAGATAGCAATATCCCATCGAGGGAAGAGAACCGAATCTATGGGTCTGCCTAAGCTCATGAAGGGTCGAACGATAAGAACTACCCCAGAGGTATGTCGATAACAGGAATACGAACCCGTGAAGTTGGGATCTAATTAGCGAGAAGAGCCGAGTTAAGAGTGTTGAGAACTCAAAGCGTTCGTGCTCTAGAATCCGAGTCTTTTGCAATGCGAGATCCCATTCATTGTCAGACCAATGTGACCCTCCGCGGATTGCCTGGCCGAATCCACGTGTCATAGGCGGAAGACTTCACTCACAGAAGAGGCAATAAGGAGCATTCATTTCGACTGCGTGTCTCGGACCGCTCTGTGTTAGGTAACACATGTTGGGGAATTATGTGATCGTTAGGTGTTGTTGCAGACGTGTGAGGAGATTCATAGGTAAGGAGGTGGATACCGAAGGGATGACACGTCTTAGTAATCTTCCTACCATGAGGGCGACGCTTCGAGTCTGCACAGTGGCCAATGCACGCCAGTCCTTCGAGTACCGAGACATTGCTCGAGGCAGTCACGCACCGCCTTTCAAGATGCTGCAGAAGTCCGGGTACGAAGATGCAAGATGGGCAGGTACGTCCCCTAGCCGAATTGCGTCAGGACCTGCATGAGACATACAGACCATACCGCTTACGATGCAAGGATGACCCCATTAGCTCAACTAGCGGACACATTCGCTTTTGGGCCATTACATCTTATGCGCAATTGCGAACAAGGACGAGGATCAAGCCCTCGGAAGTTCTAGGGAGATGGCGATGTTCTACCGGTAGGGATAAAGTGTGCGATCAGGCCAGCGCCTCTAATACGAATGAGGCTGCAATGGCTGCAACGGCTATAACGGCTCCTCCGGGTATTCAGAAGTCGGTGGTAAAGTACTCATGATAGCAGAGATGTCCGAATTTCGTACAGATGTCTTGTGAAGAAGATGCAATGAAAGCTAAACCATATGTCCGCTTTTCCCCTTGAAAGCAACGTGACCGCACAAACAAATATTCGCCTGGAGCCCCCAGTGTATACCTGCAGGAGAAGCAATTTCATAACAGCGAGTCCAGCCGAGTAAAGACGCTCAAGCAAGCAGCCACCACCTACAAAAAGAGGATTTTAGGTTAGCATATCGCATTTGCTGCTGTGGGGTCGAAAATTTACCTCGAATTGCAACTCCTTATCCTTGGACTTGTTAATTTCCTCCATAACGACCTGTCCCAAATTCGCTCCGATGCCCTGCGATCCTCCCGTTCGCTTTCCGAACGGCCATTGGGAATACTCTGCCAACAGCTCATCTACTTGAGCAAATGCTCTCTCCCTTGCCTCGTGGCCTAAAGTGGCTAACGCGTTCTCAAGTACGTTGGCTGCGTATGCGGCGCACACCATTGCAATTGTTCGCATGTATCGGAATTCCATGTCTTGTGGAAGGAACTGACTTGGTGGTAGGACGACTGTTCTGTTCGTCAAGACACTACGGACCCTTCTTCGTATTTCATCTTTGGCTCCACCGTCAGCGACTGGGTGTGTGGCCATGTCGAAGAGGAGAAAATTGCGTTTTTCTGTGCGAAGAATACCTTTGTCGACTAGACCTTTCGCTAGGCGCTCCCTTACTTGCTTCAGTTGGTAGCCGATCTTCATAAGATTCCATGTCTCCCCTATGATGGAATGTATAGTCAGCTTGAGGCCTTGCGCCGCGACCTGTGTGCATACCACTCATAAGGTCTATCCATGAACTAACGCTCATCTTCTCGCTCGACTTCATCATCTTCAATGCCTCATCCAGTAATACTTCTCCTGTCAAAGTATCGTCAATGACCTCGATGACCCTGTCTGCCAATGGGAACCGTCGCCTGGAAGAATCTTTTTGCATGCTCACGCGACCTCGAAAAGCTAGCTCGATGACTATACAGCCTCGTAGAGCGTATGAAATATTATCGTTCCAGAAAGACAGGTAGCCCTAGTAACCATAGATCGTCAGCGAACTATCAATCGTGGCTGCCAAATACCAAGTCTACCTGCTTGTCCTTCAGTCCGAGAAGTAACACCTCCTCCATGAGAGTCAATTTTGGCTGCTTATTCCGCTCCGCGCTCTCCTGCATATCTCGCGGATCGAATGCAATCTTGTGGCCATTCTCGCCGCCAGTGTAAGATGTTTCCGGCGCCTTGTCGTAGGTTCTAGGCACTGGAGAGCTGACACGGCTTGAGTCGTTCTCATCCTCGGCAGGTGAAGTCGAGGTTCCTGCCCCAGCTCCCCGTCGGCGAATGACGCCTCCGGCTGAGGCCATATAGTCGGGAAGATGTATCCAATTATCGCTGATGTTCACGGGGATAGGTGTCAGAAATAAGGAAGCTGAAAAGTGAGTGCATCCGTTCTGGTATATGTCGGATTGGGCAGTGACAGGATGATAAGCTCGGACTGAAGTAAAGCGTGGTCTTTCACATGCCAATACAAAGCTCTGAAAGTTGGTTATAGGGAATTACGGACTTCACCTAAAAGCTAGGAGGTCAAAGGAGGCTGCGCCGTTAAGAGCATGCTCGGTTAAAACTGCCACGAATGAGGGCGCCAAGATCTCAGCAAGTATGAAAACTTTCATGCTAATGGGACAAGGTGGAGCAGACTGGGGTTTTGATTGAATCTATGTATATGTCGAGCTTACATGCGGCCGCCCTCTAACATAATACAGAAACAAGACGCCATCAACCACGTCTCACACCCCCATGCAAGCCCTTCCCAAAGTAACTAATAGTTTCTCTTTAAGCGTCCGTACCTTAGTGAGCTGATGAGACTAATAAGCAGAGAATCAAGATTTTTGTTTTCTAACTGTACATACCATCTGGCTGGCCCAATATGTAATTGACGGCTTTGTCAACTGGAAAGCGAAACTGATCAGTACTGTGTCATTTACTTCTCAATTGGGGAGCTCACCGCTAAGGATTGAGTCTGCCTCTTTATCCGGGATCTCAATGCTGAACTCCTATGAAGACATCAGCTGTGTGCAGACCATATCAACATAGCCATCCTTACCTCCTCGATAGCCATGACTACCTCAACGGTATCCAGACTGTCCAGCCCCAGATCATTCGAAAAGTGTGACGTAATCGATAGCTCCGGATTGCGTTAGTTTTCTCCTATAGCAATGTAGCATACGGGCCCGTACCTTCGAGGCATCTTTGACCTGTGGAACAAGACTTTAGCCCAGTCCTTCTTGACCCACATCCAATCACCATACCTTGTCGAAATTCTTCAACAAATCCATTATTCTACCTTCCACCTCTGTTTTAGATAGGCCAGCATGTGCTGAATAGCATCTTCTTCCCAAAATTTTTGGAGTTGGAGTGTAACGGTTGGATAAGACGAATAGACAGGGCGCAATTGCTCGGGATGCTGGCAGCTGTGTCCTTGCAACAGACCTCGAAACGCATCGGGCAGACTGGGATAGAGCGGCACGAATCATTGTAAAGGCGTTGTTTGCTGTAGAGTGAGCAGATTGAGCTTTAGTGACAAAGACAAAGTCCATAGCTCCGATTTCCTTCCATCAACATTTCGCGCTAGCCATCTTGCCGCTTTAGCCAATCACATCTCGCGGCATTTCTATTACCACTGAACCGACTTTGACTTTCCGTCTCGCCACGACTTTGACAACCACCACCATGGCTTCAGCAAGGTCCCTCACGGTGCTGGCTCGCGCGCGACCGTCGTCCTCGCCAATTGTGAGCGTCATCGCTGCCCACAAAGCATGCCCGTCCGCCACCTTCACTACCTCCTCCCGCCTGGCCGCCACACCAGCAGGTCCACCACCTTCAGGTTTTCGCCTCCCAAGAACAAAGCGTTGGGACGAAGGTACAGAATCATCACTCGACAAAGCAGGCAAATACTTCCTCCTCACTGAAATGCTGCGCGGCATGTATGTCGTGCTCGAGCAGTTCTTTCGACCTCCCTACACTATTTACTATCCATTCGAGAAAGGGCCAATTTCGCCACGCTTTCGAGGGGAACATGCATTGAGGAGGTATCCCACGGGCGAGGAAAGGTGCATTGCTTGCAAGCTGTGTGAGGCAATTTGCCCTGCTAGTGCTATTACCATAGAGGCTGAGGAGCGGGAGGATGGGAGTAGGAGGACTACGAGATATGATATCGATATGACGAAGTGTATTTATTGTGGATTCTGTCAGGAGAGTTGTCCTGTAGATGCTATTGTGGAATGTAAGTGCTCTACATTCCATCGTACATGGAGGATGGCTAATGCATGTGGCTACAGCACCCAATGCAGAGTATGCGACAGAAACGCGGGAAGAGTTGCTATACAACAAGGAGAAGCTCTTGGCAAATGGAGATAAGTGGGAACCTGAATTAGCTGCTGCTGCGAGAGCAGATGCGCCTTACCGGTAGTAGAGATTGCGAATGGAGCATGGGGAGTTCTGGGGGCCATTGTACATAATAGCATCGAATAGAAGGTATAATCGACATCCATACATTCGACGCCGATATTGCATGGGGGATATGGGTGACAAGTTGTGGGGCTATAGGCTCAAAAAGTTCTGGTACATTTCAATGGAGCGAACGCTAGTAGAGTTTCGCATTCGACTTCTCCTACAACTTAGGAACCGAAGTTGTCGCGAGTCTTAGCCATAGCTCTCAGTCACAAGCTTTAAGATTTCATAGATTATCCGCATATTCATCGTAGGATTAAGACAAGGGCAGTTTCCAAGCCTCCCGTGTCCTCCAACATCTCTCTTCATGTACAATGCCTTTGTATGTCAACCTTCGTTACAGATCATTTCATTCGCTTCCAAGGCACCGGATTTATTCGCCTGGAAAGCCATTCCGAAGATTGTCATATTTTGATTCCGGATACGTCACTGTGTTGTTGCTCCGATCCATATTCGTGCTACCAAACACCTGGTGGACCTGAACGATAACAGTATTAACTCAGAACATGGCAATACAATCGAAATCTTACGGTTGCGATAATGCTGTCTTCGCCTGATTTGTCTCCACTACTTTCCCACCACATTACGCCACCCGAGTGCGCATGGTCCTTGACATATCCGGCCTTGAACTTAGCCATCTCCTTTGTATCGTAGCTCACCATCAACCGCTTTTCTGGGTCGTGACTCCAACTTGCGCCAATCTCGAAGTCATTCATTTCTCTAGCCCCTGTTTGGGGTAGCGCTTTGTAATCCCATACTCCTTGTTCCCAGCTCCCCTCGCCGGTGCCAAAAAAGGATTTTCCAGGCCCATCGGTGGAAGCGAAAGCTCGACCATATAGTGGCATTCCAAGCACGATCTTGGATGGAGAAACGCCGTGGGACGTATAAAATTTGACTGCTCTCTCAGTGGAGAAGGGTGTGCCGGCAGGGTTGGATGTTGAAGGGCGAAGATTTGCTTGATGACCAGCATTTGGATCCCATGAGCCGGCGTAATCGTAAGCCATCAGATTCCAGAAATCAAGATATTGATCCATGGATTTGAGGTGCAATTTTTCATAGTTTTGGGGACCTGTATGACCTTTGAGCTCTGAAGCTGGGACACCTAGGACGAGCTATACCGGCTGGACAAGCTATCGTGAGTAACAATTTTCCTTCCCTGTGCGTAGGGTTGTAGGCATTCAAAGCCTAGTGACTGTTAGCCTAACTATTGGCATCTTGAGACCAGGCATACTGTGCGGGTTTCTTTGAGCAAATGCACAAAGTTTTGTGCTTCTGCATCATCTTTAGGGTATTCCCAGTCAATATCCAATCCTGAGCAATCTTAGTATGAGACCTCCCAAAACCTTACGATATTGACCGTCAAATCCTAAGTCTTTAATTAATTGCAGTGCGGACCCAGCGAAGGTCCGCCTGCCTGTCTGCGTCGAGGCTGGCTGAGCAAAGTTCGAAGAATATGTCCAGCCACCAATCGATAATAGCACTTTCAAATGATGATGCTTCTTCTTGAGGAGGAAAAGCTGCTTGATACATCCATATACGTTGTTTCCGTGATCATTCCAAGAGTCGTTCGGATAATGCTAAGTCTAGTTGTGGCTCACTAGACACAACAGATTATGTAGAACACCACTAACTTTGTCCGTATCAGACCATGTATCCGTTAGATATCTTCACCACATGTCAGGCAACGTTCAGGGCTTCAGATCAAAGAAAGAAATACACTTCGCCGCTTTCTGGTCTGACATTTGCGAAGGCATACAGGATATGGGTCAGCTTGTCGGCTGGAATATCCTGTGGGTTGTGATTTCTTCCATAGATAGCCCTTTTTCTAGTTAGTGCCTTATAGCATAGCTCATTATATACCTCCGACCCACCAGTTTACGAAATAGGCGACGGTCTTATATCCAAAATGAAGTTCCATTCCAATTAAACGTCTACTACTCTCAACAGCGAGCTCGATGTTCTCTCGAAAATGAGGTTGAAGATGCGGAATCGGAGAGCTTGCGAATACTGGATGGAGAGTATATAATCCGAAACAAGCAAGTGCAGAAACTAGGAGACAGTTGCCTCAGTACCTCAGACATGTCTACCTGTAAGCCAAAATCATGCAAGCGCCATCTTAGAGCT